>PVKZ01001947.1:0-290338 GCA_004027375.1 Macroglossus sobrinus | reverse complement strand
TACTTCTTTGTTTGTTCACTTTTCAATTAGAGTTCCTACACATGTTTATTAAGTTCCCAAAGCAGATGGCTCCTCTTCAATAAGAAATTGAAAGCGCGGTTCTTCCAGAGTGCCCTCAGGGAGTCTAACTGACTGGTCTGGCACCTAACCAAAGTGATGATTATACATAATGAACAGGAAGACTGTCCATTATTAATAGGACATTAAAATATCATTTCTTAATAATTACTACTAATCACTTTATAAATGTTAGCTTACTCAATCCTCCCCACATTTTAAGATATCTATTTTCATCCTTTTATAGATGAGAAAACGGAAACTCAGCAAAGTAAGTAAATCATTAAAGTCACACAGTAGAGCTCAGACAACACTTCATATCTCTCTGACGAGAAAGTTTGTTCATGTGACACTAAATTATATTCTGGTTTCTATCTCAGTTTCAGTGGGCAGTATTCACTGGTGGACTGTTCACACTGTTGCCAGGGAGCTATAATAGCAAAAGGCCAGCTGGGTCCACGGGTTCCAGAGTATAATTTGCACTTATTGAGACTGTACAGTTTAGCCTCTTAGAGGACATAGCCATGTAAGTCCTAGTTACAGATGCACCTTGGAAGGGAGATTTTGTACCATTCCCCACTTTATCCCTATAGCTACTGTGTCATGGCCTGAATGCACTAGCAGTGGTTATAGTTTAAACTTAAGAATAATATCTGTATAATTTACTGGCTTTCACTACAATTTGATTACACCTAAAAATTAGAAGGTCATCAAAGAAAAAACAAGAAAATAAATTTCTCTGTGAGGGAATTGTGACTAAAGTAATTTTTCCTGATACATTGATTAATGTTGTATAGTAGGTGAAAAAGTGGCGGATGACATTTTTTTATATCCTTAATTTATTGACACAAGTGCCCTCCAGCCTCCAAAGAACCTTCATCTGACAGAAATTAAACAAAATTTCAAAGAAAAGGGCAACACAAGACAGGAGCTATTTCCAGTGCTGAAATAGAACAGGAACCACAACAATAAACAGAAAAATACCTCCTACAAAGCACACAATAAATAAAACATCAAAAGGACAAACAGAAAAACTCAATTAAAGTAGAAAGTTTCAATCTTCCCCTGAAGGAAATAAATATTATTATTTATTATTTATATCCTGCTCTAGGAGCACATGGCTTTATATCCTAAGTTGAATATCATACAAGAAAAAAAAAGGGTCCTGTAGGACTTCTGATTTAGGAATACTTTAAGAACAGGAGGAACACACAGGCTATTCCTATGAAGAAAAACAATATCTAAAAACAGTTCACTTTTAGAGAAGAGAATTTCTAGTAGGATTTTTTTTTAAAAGTTCAAGATCAGATATGATTTGAATGATTGTATTAACAACCATAACATGGGGAATGAAAAATGAAAAGTAGTAGGACAGATAAAATGATCAGAACTTTCCAGTGGTCACTTCCTGATGCCCCATCTTCCTTATTTTCAGCCTTGGTCCCCTGGGAGATCAGATCTAAACTGTTTTTCTAGCATGTCTGGAAACTCAATATATGGAGTGCCTCTAACAGTTTTATAAGCATCTAACCCCCTGTATAAAAAATTTAGGTTTAAAATATCTTGAGTGGTTTCTGTTTTCTGTACTGAACGAAGACATATACATTTTAAAAATGTCTTATGAATAATACCATTACATTCTATTGTTCTTCGTGTTGAAAGTGTTATTTTTAAATACCAACACTTAAAACATAAAACAATTTTTCTAACCCAATTTTGAAATACTTTCATTTTCTATCATATGAGCACACACACACACACACAAAAGGCTGCAAACAGAAGCCTTTCCCCTTACTTAAAGAAAAGGATGATGAGGAGAGAAAAGAGACAAGTTAAGCAGTAACGGTAGTCTTTCTTGAGTTAAAAGAAATCTATTTGAATAACTTAAAAAATCTCTAATTGAATAATTTTAAAAAATGAGAAGAATAGTAAAATATCTCCTAACTAGACTATTAGTGGTTATTAGACAAAGAAATTTTGGCTTCAGAGATAGTGTTGGAATTGTTTTTGACATGCTGTTCCATAACATATCATATTCATCCATTATAATGTCAGTAAGAATAGGCTAATCAAATAATAATGAAGAGCAGACACTTTCCCAACCATTTAATTCCTTTAATATTTCAATATTTTTAAAAAAATGATAAAAGGCCATAGCTATTGTGAATAATGTAAGCTGTACTTTAAATAATGACACAAATATCTCACCCTACCAAGTTTTGAACGCTTTAATTAAAATGACGAAACTATTAAACCGGTTTATCAAAATTTTCTTTCAACATTTTGACCCTTTAATATACTGTGCTGTTTAGTAACATACACCAATGTTACTGGTAGCTTATAGATTAACCTTAAGAGGACAGAGCTATTTTTATTTTAGCATGTAGCTGATTTTTATGGTTGGGAAATAATATTTATAAGTGAAAATTTAGTATATTTTAATAAATATAGTATATTTTATAAATGAATTTGGTGAGGAGATGCTTTTTGGATGCAGTGTCAGGAGATTAGTAAAGGTTATATACTTAAATTATAAATTTGGTAAATCACTTAACCTTTCTGAACTGCAGTTTCCATCTCTAAAAAATGAAAATATACCTTATTATTTTTATTGTTATGATTAAATGAGTCTGTGTAAATGAAAGTTATTCATGAGGCATAAAGATCATACAAATGATAAGTATCAGTTTTATTGTGCTTTGGAAAGAGAAAATACTAAAAAGATAGGTACATCATTGTTATCCTAAAAAGATTTAAATCTACTGAAATTCAGGATAGAATTAACCTAAATTGTTTGACTATTATGGCATATCAAGCAAGATGAAGAAAGTAGGGTTGTTTAAATTAGAGAAAGAAATACTAAAAAGGTAATTAATACTATTTTAAAATATTTAAAAGTTGAAAAATAGAATAAAAGGTAATCTCTTTTTTTTTCATAAGGTTAAATTAAATAATTCAATTGTCAGAGTTCTGTATAGATATTAAAATGAAATGATAGTGTTGGTTCCTGTAAGTGTTCTTTTAGAAAGATAATTTCTATCTGAAACTCAGGGTCAAGGATAATAATACAACTATAGCAATGCTGAAAAAAGATTGATAAGTATCAAATAACCAAAAGTATGGGGCAGGGATGAGAAGAGAATTTAGAAGTAATTAAAGTGCTTAGATTCCTTTCTAAAAGCGATGATGGTAAAGTCCAATCTGAAATAGAGCTTTAAGCAGAGAAATGTCAAATTAGGAAGCAGTGGTGAGGAAAGCAAAGTTTTGAGTTATAAAAAGAATTTTGCTTGATTTGGGGAATCCAGATTTATGTTTATGAGTTTGTCATTACCAATACATAATTTAGCAAGTGTAAAGTACATATGGGCCACATTAGCCTTACAATAAGAAATTGGTAGAGGTAAGTGCCAAAATTAGCAACACCAAAGACAAAGACCATAGAAATTCAGTAAGGAGAGGACATTGAGGCTGAGACACTGAGGAAAGAATTCATGGATTTGGTGAATTAACCTGGTCTTCAAATTATAAAAGCTATCAGTATGTGAGCACAACTATTTGCCAGAGAGGGGAAGATCTAAAATTTTGAGGGGCTTTATCCAATTTGGAGGCCTCTCTGTAAGAAAAAATAATACAAAATTAGAATAAAATTCAGATTAAAATGAATTACAAATTTTTAAGACCTGAAAAATGTTAGACATATCTAAAATTCACAAAAAATATCGTGTTTTTTTAGTTGATATCTGATTCAGCTCAAAAAAAATTTTTTTAGACAAAGCGATTAGACATTTTTTTTTACTTCTTAATGACAATAACTTTGCAATGCCATTTTCTATAGAGAGAAGAGAAAGATTATTTCCAATTTTCCCTTAGCAATATTGTATAGGTTTGATTTTATTACTATCAGTTTAGGAAAATATATTTGAGACTACAAGTTTAATGGTTTTGTACTAAAATATTTTAGAATATATAGAAAAATCTCTATTAATTTTATATCATATATGATCTGTTTGATGTCAAGTCCTTGCTCCTTGAATTGAGGACATCATTAAACAAATTGTGGTCAATGTTCTCTTTTTGTTGGTACATACAAGTTTATATTATCTTTGTCAATGTCATTTTATGTTTAATCAGCAAGAAATTTAAACCTTTTCTCAATATATATATTTTTAATCCATTGCTCCTTCTACTTAGTTGGAATATTCTGGAAGATATTCTCATGTGAGTAATTAAAAATAAGTAGTAAACACATAAAGTATATCTTATTCTATCTCAATTAAATGGACCTCCAAATCAATATTCATTTGGGTGACTACTCCACTGTCTCCTGACACAAGGAAAAATGTAGAAATATGCAGTGGCCTTAATCAATTTAGGTAAAATACCTTATCTTTACAAGCTGTGTGTGTGTGTGTGTGTGTGTGTGTGTGGTGTGTGTACATACACGCAGTCCCTTCCAGGGCCTCAGAAGCTGCTTGTGTAAAAGAGAGATTCTGAAGCTTAACTTTTACTAGTTTCATGGAAAATCCACCTTTGTTGCCAAGCAATGTTGTAGGTACTTTCTAATATTATCTGAGTCATATCAAACCATTCCTAGTTCAGTGAAAGCTGTATCCTATTTCTGAAACACATTTCTACTCTTTCCTCCCACTTTTGCCTTCACTTTGCACTCTTCCATTTCTCTACCCATACCCTGACATGCATATACATGCACTCTCTCTCTTACACACACACACACACACACACACACACACACACACACACACACACACACACACTGGAGGGCAGTTCTTTTGCCTGGTTTATTCCTCCTCACCCTTCGTGTTTTAACACAGGCATCAATTTTTCTCATAATTTATATCCTTGGTCAGTTTTTCCTTTCTATGAAGGCAAGATCCTTCCGTGTGTTGTTTATAGATTAATATTTAGTATCAAGTAGAATTCCTAGATTAAAATAGTGGTTAAGTAAATATCTGCTGAATGAGTAAATAGATGAAAAAATTCTAGATGAAATTAGGTAAACTAGTTATTCAGGTCAATTGATACAAGTCCTCAAAATCTTGATTTTATGTATACACATATATGTAGAAATATAGATATATAGATGTAGAGAGAAAGGGAAACTGATATAGATATTATGAGAAGAAATGAATAATTGTAATTGAGAAAAATTGAGGAAAAAAGTCCTAGAGTATAGCACCATAGTTGAAAATAAATCTTACTGGAAAATGTAGCAGGTAAAATTGATTACCTTACCAAAATTCTGGAAGACAGACAGTCCATACAGGTAATACAATTAGCCTTACATTTATTTGGTGTGATGTATACAGATTGCTAAATAATGTTGACAGTGCTATACAAGGCTTGTTATTTTCAGGTAGCAGAGTAGCACGGTAGCTAAAAGGGTAGATAAACAGAGTATAATTTGGGACTTTGCCCAGATAATATTTGTGTAGATGAAGATTAAAACATGAAAAAAAAGGAATATATATTCAGGTTATAAGAATATAATAGCTCTAAAAATATTTTTTATTTCTTCTTCCCTCCCTTTCACTTAATAATACAAGGACTATTGGCATTTTTCCAACTATCTATGATAGATAACAGTAGTCTTATATATATTAATGGATTCCCCAAACATGTTTGGATAGTTTTTGTGAAGTATTTGTCATAAACTGAGCATTCTGAATGTGTCGGCATTGCAATACAATACTTGCTTTAAACATTTTCAGACACAGGAATGTAATATTTACAGACCTACTACAAAAGGTTACAGTGTATGAGGAATTAAAATAGTTCACACATAATTACATTAGGATGTTATGTAATTAATAATTAAAGGAAGGTTCAACGGGTTCTTCCCTGGACTTTGGTAAAGTGCAGATATTAGTTTGAATAAATCATCTATCAGTGGTCAAAGGAAAACATCTTAAAATTCGGAAATTAGATGAAGATTATATGTTTAAATGGCCTAAATTAAATGCATATCTTATTTGTATCATTATTAAAGCTTTGTTGGGGGAAGATGGAAATTAAACATAGCTGCCTGATATATTTAATACTAGATTTGGTATTGTATCATTGTAAAGATTAGGCAGTAATTTTATTATTATTCATTCTGTTACCCTTGTGAAATTATGTTGGCTTAGAGCTAGGTTGAAAAACCACAGGCCTATGAATGTGACTATTATCTGGCTCTGTAAGTGCCTTTTTATTCATTCGAATGTGTGTGCTCAAATTTGAGTTCATATCACACTCATGTGATGTTTTTTAATGAATGTACTAACCTGAAGGGGTGAATGTTCAAAACACTGCGGAGGCAACATTCACCCAAAATGCAATAAGCTAACAGATTTCGTATGTGCCTCACCTAAGCAGGGTTTTGAAAATTCACCCTGAAGCCTGGAATATTTTGTTTGTAAGAATCTCAGCTTTCATACGAACACCTGGGGATAAGAGCTGTGAGAAGCAAGTCTAAAAGAAGTTAAACTCTATTGCAGAACTGCATTAAGCAGAAGAGCTGTACAGTTCTCCTCTGTCTTAGAGCTTTTTCTCCATTGTGTGTCAAGAATATCAAGTACTTTACTATTTATCATCAATGTTTCAGTGACTTGGGAGTGTGGAGTAAATCTTGTAAAGTGCCACTTATATAGGCTTATGAAAGTAGTGACATATTATACTGAGAAATGAAAAAAAACACAGCTTTAGGAATAGACTCAGAAGTGAGTGATCTAGTCATTTTTAAGTTCTTTCTAACTCTTAGATTTCTAAAATTCCAGTAGTTCTTCAGACTCTAAACTGATATAACAGTATTTCTAGTGGACTATAATGGTTTGAGATAATTTTACCTTGTTAGGGTACCTCTAATGGAACCATTTTAAATATCATAAGAAAAGTCCAAATAAGAATGACTGACAGGACCACACACTTTTTAATGTGGTGTTTCAGTTGTTTTGGCTGCTTAATGTTTATTCCAAGCCAAAAATGCATATTAAGAAGCCCTGTCAGTTGCACACACCTTTCATACCTTGTTGTCAGCCATATAACAGTACATTTTATAATGGCATGTCAACGTGTGACTAGTTAAATTGATTTGTACCAGAAAAATAAGAACCTAACAGACATTGAAACCTTTAATGAAAGCTTTAAATCACATTACATTCTTTCCTGGCAATAAAATAGTTTTCATTCAGATTCAGATATATGGTTTTTTATTTATTTTATAAAAACCTTATTTTCTATACTACCCACACAGGGTTCTTGTTTTTATTAGGTTTCATTCATGAATTGAATTTTCCATTAACTTGAGCTCTAATGATCTATTTACTTTTGAGAATTGAAAGATACCAATTTATCCTTTTCTGAAAAGAATTGTGTGAAGTATTAATCACAGCAGATTCTTTTAATATTGCTTGCTTCAGATCAAACACTTTCCACAGCACCAACCTTGGACATTCGGTCTATGAAATCTATAAAGTTAGTACTCTGGCCAACTAAATAATATAATGGAAATAAAAAATAAATTGTGGCAATCATAGGAGATGTCACAAAACTGATGAAAAACTATAGCACATTCAACCGTTAAAAAGTTTCTGAATCAATCTTATGATAATACAACTAAATATTGCCTAAAAGTTGCTTTGAGGAAGTGTGACATATAGAAAGACAATGATGTTTCCTACTGGGTACACTTAAGGGGTAGATTGCAAATTTCTGAGATAGTTTTGATATATTCTGCTAAATTAACTACTTGCATTTTTAAGCTCTATGGTTCTCCAAGACATGTTTTTATGGATTATCCTAACAACTAAACTAGTACTTTTGTCTTATAGACATTAGAGCTGTTCACCAGATATTTCTGTAACAAGCTAGTTACAAGGGCACCCAGAAAGTATATTGAGCAGAGGGAAGTATTATTAGCAGAAGTGATGTGTGTCACTTCCAGGTTAGTTGGAGACCCTCTAAAACATTCTTCTTTCTTTTCCCTTCAGCATAGTAAAACATTCATGATGGTGGCTGCTGTTTCCTTGGATCTCTCAGTGTCTATGATGAACAAAACACCTCTATTTACAACAGATATAGAATATAACCAAAAATATAAACTTGGTTAATTGAAGCTGCTGAATATTAGAGGTATTAACATATTGCACTGTAATTTATTTAGCCCATTCTGACAGATATAGGTTGTATCCCACTTAAATTTCAGTAACATACTTCTGGCTACATTGCTGAAAAAGACAGTTCGTGTGGAACCTAGAATAAGTGTAGGCAACAATTTACAGTATCTAAGATTTTAATGGTGCAATAAACCAACACTACATTTAGCAGGAATTTTTGTTGCATTCTAATGTGGACATTGTTGCCTCTTTTTTTCTATTTCATTTCTTCTTTATCTTTCTTTCTGAAAATGCTACAAAAGGTAAGTGAAAGCTGGTTATTGTTGATCTTCATCAATGTTTCACACTCAAAGACAAAATGACCTACATTTTATGACTCAGGCATACTTTTTCTTGCTATGCCTCTAAATTCTTATGTATTACTAAAGATGTAGAAAAAAACCAATAGGGTATTTTGAGGTTTTTGTTTGTTTAATTTTAAAGCAAGTTCATTTTTCTACTTCTATAGAATGACATCTATGTTTGCAAAGTAATTTGAGCTTCAGATGTGAAAAAAATTACATATAGAAATAAATATATGAAATATATAAAGCCCATTGCAAAACATGTCTAAGATTTGTTTTGCAGTGTGGAGTAGCTAAAATATCTGTTGACAAGAGAAATAACTAAAAATTTTAAAAGGAGTCATTTTATTGTAGCATGTGTTAGAAGAAATGTTTTGGAATAAAAACATTAAGTCCCTGATACACAACTCTCTCACTATATAACCCTACATCAGTTAATTAACACATATGAAATTCCTTCTTTTTAAAATACAGAAAAATGACATCTATCTTACTAACTCATACAGTAGTTATGTGAAATTAAGATAATGTTTTTAAACACACTGTATATTCCAAATAATCTACATATACATATGCAAATATTTTTGTGCTTTATTTTGTTAATAATTTTTCTAGTTTTTCCTTTAATCTTCTCATGCTCTTGCTCCCAATCAATGGAAAAATATAAGTAAAATATGATGAGTCATGCCACCAGTGAGTCAAGCTGTAACGGGTGTTACCATAATAGTTCATATTCATCTTTGCTAGGGTTGAAAATGTGCATTTCGTGTGGTTGAATAGTTCACATCAAAACAAAATCTCATCTGTATGACAGAAACTCTGTTGTGTTGGGCTTTGAACATAATCCAAGATACTCAAGACAGTAGCAAAATTAGGCAATTGGAAAAATCAGAGTAAAAAAGGCATTTTTCATGCTTATTTGCTTCAAAGGATGCTCTGATTTTGTTAATTGCCTCAAAGAGTGCTTCGATTTGCTATTTTCTGCAAACAGTATTCTAATCTAGTTTATCCTCTGAGTTGCAGCTGTGTTCAAGTATCCTAATAGATTTGGCAAATGCTGAACTATTCTTCTGCAATTAATTCACTTCGTTCTTCATGTGAAATGATTTACACCTATTTAGAACTAAATTGGAAGCCATTCCACTATTGCTTATGAAGTCATTAAGATAGCTTTTAGATGACATTAATTTTCACTTAGTACCTTTCATCTAAGGATCTCAAAGCATGCTATGAAAATATATTATTTAATGGAGGAAAATAAAAGAATTGAACACTGAATTCAAGAATGATTGTGGAAGGTAGAAAGTAAAAGTTTATCATTTTTTAGTATAAAACAGTTATAGTTATGTTCTATAATCATAAATTTCTCATGTTCTCTCCCTGTCTGCTAGGTTTGTGGGTCTCCATTTTTTTTTAAATACAACTTTGGTGGCCAATCTCATATTTATAAGTAAACATTATCTGATTCTTCTGCCTTAGAGTGTATCTTCTCCATTATGACATCCTGCCTTTTAAATATACCTACCTAATATTATAATTAATGTGCTCTGAAAAATATTGAAAGGATGTGAATTGTTTATATTGGAATGGGTTGAAGCTGCTGGGTCTGCTTCTTATGAATGCTAGTTTCCTAGAGGCCCAAGTGTCTTCAGTTAAAAGGTGGCCAACACTACAAAACAGGTCTTCATTCATTATCATAACTTCACAAGTGAATTTTTTGCAGATACTAATTATCGAGGAAACTTTAGTTTCCACTGTATTTATTTTCTATATAAAATATACTTTTATTAAATCACAAAGACAAATATGAATAAATTGGTATGCCTTAAATATGTCTTAAAAATGACAATATAATAGATAACATTTTGTAATGTTTGAGAAAAATAAATCCTAGCCCCAATTTATCATCCTCCTCTCTGTTGTTTACTTGCTTTAATTGTGCTAGAAAGCAGGTCTCTAATAAAAAATCTTCTTAAACTAAAACTCATAACTTGGTTACAGAATAACCCTGTTTCTCTATGTAAAAGCAGATTTCTGGTTATTCTAAGTCTTTGGAATTTAACCAATTCATGCTATCAATAACAGCAGTTATGGTTGGGAAGAACGTTATTAACTGATTTTAACAAGGCCACTGAAGATCAATAAAAACTTTTCATATGAATAGAAAAGGTGCAGCCCAGTGCTAGAGATTACAGGTTGGTGAGCAGATGTGGGATAGATTTAAGTCTCTACTTTGTTCTTGTAAGCAGGCATCACTGTGGAGTGAACAATCTGAATGGTTGCAAGTTGTAGTCCTGGTTTACATCCTTGAGACTTAGAGACATCTGTATTTTGGAGCAATTAGTTTACCTACTGGAAACACTAAGAACCAAGATTTTAAAGAAGGAGCTATCTAAACAGCTGGAATAATTAGGGCCCTTCTCTGGAAAATAACTTTCTCTATATATATCTATATATTTCTAGTCACAATAAAAATGTGGAAAGACTCAATGATATTAGAACATCCTGTATTATCTTTATGATCTTGTCCTGACTCAAAAGTGTTGCCCACCAAGTAAAGATAATTATCTCGCCAAATCATATATTTTTTCTTATTTAGTGTTAATCTCTCCTCAACTTGACTTCCATAGTCTGCTTCTCTCCTGAAGTTGTTACTCTCTGTGGTTCTCAATTTTTTTTTTAAATGCCTACAGCACCTGGTATTCTAAGTGGTCTCACATCCAAGGACTAACCAGGCCCGACCCTGCTTAGCTTCTGAGATCAGATGAGATTGGGCATGTGCAGGGTGGCATGGCCATAGACTCTCAATTTGTTTAAGCTCTCAATTTTTTTAAGCTAATGAAAGTAACAAGAAGGTCTGGCTTCTTTGTGGAGGTATTCTTAAGCATGCTTTAACATACTGACCCTAAAAAAAAAAAAAATTCTTGCATATAATATAGTTTTTTTTCTTTTTACAGGTGCCATTCTGTTCTATACTGTTATGAGTCTATGACTCTGAGGTATCAATGTGAGAAACATAAATCAGTTCCCTATCCACTGCTGAGTTATGATAAATATTGAAGTTATTTCAGAAGATGGAGCACAGGCAACAGTGGTTAAGGAAGATCTTAGAAAGTGAAACTTGAATTAGAACTTAAAGAGCATTTCTCTATTATTTTATTTTTTTATATTTTGTAGAAATAACTCATTCATTAATATCTTGCAATCTGAGGATCCTAGATGTGTCTGAAAATTATGTGGGAAAACCATAGGAATGAAGAGTGTATCCCAGTTGGAAGAGAAAGCTCATAAATTTGAATTGCCCGAGCATAAGTAGTATGTGAAGGAGTAAAAAATAAATAAATAAAATTGTTATAGGTCATAGTTTCATGTTAGAACATTTGAGGCTTATCATGTAACCAATAAGAAATAAAGCATTGCTTTTAAAATAAAAAAACTCTAATAGAGGAAGGATGAGCGATTAAATGAAATCAATCAGACCTCTACTTTAGAATACTCATGCTACTTGCATTTTGGAGGTCAGGCTAGAATGAGAAGAGACTTAGAGAAAGTTTTTCCTGTAGGGAGATTCTTGCAATAGTCCAAAAAAGAGATAAGGAACTACAGCAATAATAGTAAGAATAGAAATATATAAAATTCTAGTAATAATGATTGTGCAGATTAAAGGGTAGAATGTGAGGGTGGCAAGTTATAAAAGGATCAAAACACTTTTAAAACAGTGCTAACAAGAGATAAACAAAGGTTCCTGAGAGTAAGCAAGAGAGGAAGCTCCACCTGGAGAAAAATCCTGCAGGGAACCAGAAAGAGCCACATGTTCTTAGAAGGAGTACCTATAATAAATAACGTGACTATATTTGTTTGATAGGGCTGCCAAACCAATACCACAAAGTGGGAAACAACAGAAATTAACTTTCTCACAGTCTAGAGGGTAGAATTTAGAGATTAAGTTTTGGTTTCTTTTGAGGCTTCGTTTCTTGGCTTGTAGATAAGCATCTTCTATCTCAGTTCTTCACATGGTCTTTTCCTCTGTGCCAGTTCTAATAATCTCTTCTAAGGACACCAGTCATATGAGTTTAGGGTCCACCCTTATAATGTCATTTAACCTTAATTATCTCTTTAAAGATCCAAATACAGGCCATACCTATTTTATTGCACTAAGCTTGTCTGCACTTCACAGGTGTTACATTTTTTACAAATAGAAAGCAAGTCCCCGAGGGCAAAGAAGGAATCCCTTAAATGGGATATTTGCTTTTTCACGGTGGTCTGGAAGCAAACCTGCAAAATCTCTGAAGTAAGCCTGTTACTCACTTTTTTTGTAGTGGTCTGGAACAGAACCCACAATCTCTCAGAATTGCACAGTCACATTCTGATGTACTGGGAGTTAGGACTTCAATATTCAAATTTTGTTGGAATGGGGGGACACAATTCACTGTTAATGGCCAAGAAAGTAGAATAGATAAAAGAGTGAAATTTTCTGTGGTGTTGGTTTAATATTAATGACAATACATATTACTTTTATAAAAAGAAAACAATAAAAATGGAAATTATTTGCCACTGCAGATGGTCCATATATAAAGTGAAGGTTCTAATGAGCTACTTCATCTATAAAAACTGATTTCTTAGTCCTTGATGAAGGTAGCCTTATGTTTTATATTATAAATTAAGGAAAAGAACAAAATATACCATGGCCTGTCAATTCCTGAACTTTAGACTTCATAAAGTGATGTCACGGTAATAATTTACTGTTTCGGTATTCCTGACTCATATTAGAAATCACTCCCAAATCATCTCCTGATATAATTTCAAATAATAGAAAAAGTCTACTCACTATTTTATTTTTGTTTGGCGGGTGGAGAGTAAAGAAATAGTTGAGTGATTTCGAAATTAAGAAATAATCTTAAACCTATTCAAGCCTATTTCAGTAGTCAATGTATTCTTTAACTTTTTAAAATTATTAGAACATATAAATTTATATATGCTTGCCAGATAAAGTTGTTTAGCAAAGATTATCCATCTCTGGATAAAGTGTTTTCATTATGCTTCCCAGCAGTGGTTCTCACACTTTGTCATAAATTAGAATCACCTGGAGTGCTTGTTAAAACTCAGATTTCTGGGCCCCACCCTGAGACACTTATTCTTAGTCTTGGGTAGAGACTGAAAATTTACATTTTTAATAAGTTCTGAGTATTGCTGATACTGCTGGTCTGGGGACCATTCTATGAAAACCTCTGCTCTACAGCAATGTTTTTAACTATAAAATCAAATTATGCCATTTTACTTTGAGTAAGTACATTACATAATAAAAATATATAGTTTTAATTAAATAAATTTTATGTAAGTAACCATTATCATTGATGAGAAATTGGTGGAAATAATTAAATGCATGATATCTAAAAGAATGTGAAATTAATTGCTGCTACCGACACCAAGAACCTATTCAATAGATTAATAACTCTAAGAAGGAAGGCAGTGTGTATTTAAAGACAAGATTTATCAGCAAGTTGGCTCAAGCCCAGCTATTTTTAGGGAGGTCAATCAACCACAAGAGACATTTATGAAAATGTGGACTTTTCTGATGTCTCTTATAGTGACACTATGGGTGGAGAGATAATTAAAGGCATTATAATAATTACACAACCTCCCTTGCTTAAGAGTGTATTAAGATCCCTAAACATACAAGAAGTTCTTTACAAAGTTTTGAAAAATTTCTTCTTTCTCTATGAAAAATATCTTAACATAACTTTTTTTGCTCTTTCTTACACATTTCACAAAAACTTTATAATGCCAAGTTTTAACACGAAATTCACAACACTTTGGGGGACAATGTAATTTTCCCCATCTTCAGATGGAGTATAAAATGAACTTTCATATATTTTTTGCAATTAAAAATATTTTATTGAGAGACAAAGTATAAAAAGACTAAAATTCTATTTTCTTTTCCGGTGGTCCAATTTAGAAATATTAAACCAATTAATGTTATCCTCAGTGAAAAGTTATTTCCAGATTGTCCTCTATATTTGTGAGTCTGTTTTTGATTAGCTTGTTCTTTTTGTTTCTTAGATTCTGCATATAAGTGAAATTATATGGTATTTATCTATCTCTGTCTTATTTTACTCAGCATATTAACCTCGAGGTCCACGAATGTTGTAGCAAATGGTAGGATTTTATATTTTTTTAAAGGCTGAGTGATATTCCATTGTATATATGAATCATAACTTCTTTAACAATCTGGTGACAGCCAGAGGGGAGGGAGGCTGGAAGGCTGGGAGAGATCAGTGATGGGTTAATGAAGTACAAATTAGTAGTTGATAGATAGTCACGGGGATGGGGAGCACAGCATAGAGAATGCAGCTAACATTAATGTAGAGCCAGAGGAGAGAAAGAGAATCAGGGGAATTGTTTTATAAATTAACCAATGTCTGACCAGTATCTATTCAATGTACTGGATACTTGAAACTAATAATAAAATAAAATTTAAAAAGAAAGTTACTTCTGACACTTGCTTTAGAAATTAAAGCTTTCATATGAGTTCTATAGGAGGATATATTTTTCATAGTGGCCAAAGATGTTAACTTTAGCACGTCTTGTCTTGAAATATTTCAAGGTTATCAAGATAGTTAATATTATAAAATCTACTTCCTCTCCAGTAGTTATTTTAGAAGTATGTAATTTTAACTTTAAACTTTAGAGTTTCATAATAGAGATATATTTAAGGTCTTGTGTTTCAAAACATCCTCAAGTATCAAAGTGAAAGTCTTTGAGAATTTATGTTCGTAATAAAAAATTAATTTTATATACAGACTCATAATCTTTCATCTTTTTACCAATATTCTTCCTAACAACATGTACTTATTGTTCGCATTTCAAAGAATGGCTAAATTTTGAAGTGTATTTTGTACCATCTCCTAAGATTAATAAAATTATAGCTTTAATTCATTTAAAAATAGATTTCTAGAGATAAAAATTATGTCACCAATTGCCCTAACACAGCCTTTAAAAACATAAGCAGAACAAAGATTCTTGTTGATTTTTTTATGTTTGTTTGTGTCCTCTGTTCAGATTTAAGACCTTTGGTTTTAGATGAATTATTACTTTTTGCAAACATTTATTTTTTTAAACTCCTGTGAAATGAGCTTGAAGCACTTTAATATAGACAGAAAACCTTATAGTTTCAATGAAGCTTTTAAAAATATTCTTCTGCCCTCTGGTAAAATATTATTTTGCAGCTTCCTACCAAGATAACCTACTGCCTTCAATTCTGGCTGTATGCATAAATATTATTCTTCTTCCCACCCATACATACATCACCTCAAGAAAAAAAAGTTAAGGGCATTGGACAAAGCTCTATGCTTATTGCTGCTAGCATTTTCCTTAACACCTCACATCTTCTTACAACAATAAAGAATAAATAGGAATGGAATTGATGTTTAATTATTAATATTGATAAATATTTAGATTAGATTTCCAGCTGAAATTAAACTTCTTGGAGTTCTGTGAGAATGATAGGCAATATGTCCAGTAAATATAATAACAATGGCAAATACTCAGAATAGCAAAAGATGGGTGGTATTCTTATATATAAAAAATTTATTTTATGGACTCACTTTCCCTTGGTATCTCACTTACACTTTTTAACTATAAAGGATTCTCAGGAGAGTTTTGGTCAGTTAGAATACTCCTATGGTGCAGCATATTTCAAGCTTCAAGGAAATTTCTACTCTAAAAATTATATAGATAAGAAATATTCAGATGTTTTGTAAAAGGCTTTGTTTGGAACAATAAAGGTCTGGTGCAGAAAGGCATCAGAAAAAAAAGGAGGATAATAAAAAAGGATGATTAGAAAAGGAAACTATCTGCTTTACAGAAAATTCGGCTTTTAATAACAATGCTATTGAGTTTCTTTTTTACGTTCTGGTGACATCACCAAGTCTTCTGGCACTTGCATTCAAGTTTCCTGAAGAGTCTTAAATCTCAATCTAAAATATATCATAACTGTTAATTTTTTGGCAAGGTTCATCTCAATTAGGCCTTTGCATAGATTTCTACATTTACATATTTCTAACTTGTTATTATGCATGTGAATTTTAAAATATACAGACTGAGTATAAAGCTATAAACAAATCATTTTAAACAAAGATTCTGCAAGGTACATTTGTTTTCTCAATTTATTTTCATTTGATTATTGACTATTAAATTTGAAGGAATAAGTTTTTACTATAGAAAATGTATGTGAGAAAAAGGATTGGTTCAAATGTTTCTTGACTGTAATGAGTGTCATGTGACATCCTTCCATGAAAAAATGTGGCAGACCACAAGCGAGTTCCCAACTGAATTATTTTAGTACTAATATGTTCTTTTTGAAGTCCTTCCCCTTCACTCAACTGCTTTTCACTTGTAGTTTTAAAGGTATGCACTTAATCTTGCTATTTCAGCTATATCTGTGTACTGTTGAAAGCAGCCAGTTCTTAGAATGGCTGATAAACTAGTTGACCTCTGTAATCTACATTTTAGAGAATTACATTTCGGCTGCAGATATTTCCAAAGGTAGAAAATTAATCTGTAGCCGACAGATGTTTTCATATTAATATAGCTTGGGAATATTCTCTTCCAAATATGTGGTCTTCCTGTGGAATTCAAGTGTGCTGTTATCTCACTCTCTTCGGCTCTTGGATTCTAAAGCATGACACCAAGACAGACTGTCATCTAAATAAAAAGATGCAAGCCCTGCTGCATAGTTAAAAGATGCAATTTAAATCTGTTGACTTTCATATTTGTTACTTTCCATTTAATCCGTTAGTCGCATAACTACTGATAAAATTTTCCTAAATCCTGTGGAAGGCACTGTAAGTTGCTTATATCAAAACTCAGAGTCAGTATAAACCTCGGCAGAAGATTTCATACTATTTGGGCATTTTATAGCATCTTAGGGAATTATTTTTCCCCTAAGGGCTTTATTATTAACGGGAGCTGTCCACGTGCTTTGAGAGAAGAATGGACTTACTCAATTAGAAGACCTTTCAGGAGAGTTAACAGAGAATTTATTTTTCATTTAGGGAAAAGAATGTTTCCCATAAGAACACTGAATCTTTCATGGCTGACTTACTTGCAAACACAATGTGTAAAATTTTTAGTTCCTTTAAAATTAAACAAACACTGTGAAATTTAATAAGGCTAAAAAGAGACCTATGTTTAGTATCTCTGTTTTCTCACCCCGCCCCCAGCATTGGTGAAGACAGATCAGCTCCACACACTAAAAGCAAAACAAAACAAAACAAAAATCTTCTTCAGGAAGAAGAAAAAAATGTTGAGCACTTCCCAAGGATTTACTTTCAGTGGTTCACAATCTAGATCTGAAGGAGGTTACAGGAACAGTTTTGGCTACCATTTACTAATGATATGATTATGAATCATTTTTTGCCTTCTTTTTGCAGTTCTATTTCATTTGAAAGCCATATTACTGACTTTGCAATGCTGTAAATATTAGAAAAATTTTATCTAAAATATTTAGCATATGGTAGATACTTAAATGGACACTTTATAACTGTTAAATGCCAAAATATTAACTCAATTCAATATATGTGAATTCAAAAAGTATAATTTCCGCTTTGTTGCTTTTTGGCCTTTGAACATCAATCCTTTTAGACCTTAGTGTCTTCTATGTATAAAGTGGTACTTCAAGAAATGTACATTATACCCATTAACTCATATCATCAATGCCACTACTGTAGGATTTATCCATTACAAAAATATATTCCTTAATTATACTCTATTTAGAACATAAAACCACCACCTTGATTTTATAATGTTATATATTACATACAATAATGAGATGACTATAATAACCTCCTGTCAATTAAAACACCTGATTAACTAATCGTTATTATATACATTAAACTTCTACTGTTGTTTGATATGGTGTCATGTTGTTTAATTTTGGAATTTTTGTTAAATAAATAGAAAAATCAAATGGCTGATCTTTTTGTTCAACTAGAAGTTATATACGGGTAGATAATCAACACAGAAATCTGACCATTTGATAAACTCCCCAGAAGAGAAACAGTTTGTCTAATATAGTGATAATTACAGGTAATTACACTGAAATATAGTTTCAGTGAAAGGATATATTTTTCCTAAAGTTAAAATTTACTCAACTTGACATTCACACATGACACAAATCATTTGTTATTATTGTTAGAAACAACAATGATGTAAATGAGATAAAGTTTCTGAAAAGAATAAACAGAAGAGTTAACGACAGTATAATTAAAATTATTTTCTTAACTTTATAGTTTTATGATTCTTCAGTGTTCTTAACCATAACTCATTCTGTCTTTATACTTTACTGAAATTAACAATATCAAATGATCCCTTAAAGTCTACTGAAAGTAATTCCATCCTTTCCCTTCTTACTCTATATCTTTTTTAGATAGTCTTTAATTGACTATTGTTTCCTCCACTTTGGGTGGAGAGCAGCTTATTTCTTGCTCTTCATTATTCTGGTTCTTTCTTTTGTTTCAAGAGTGATATTTCACCTCATTTCATGAGAGAGGGGGTTATGACAATTGTTCATAGAATCTCATCTATGGTGTACAAAAACTTGTACTTGACCTGTGAAAAAATTGAGAACTAGATAACATATTCACCCCTTTCATAAAACAAGTACAACAAATATAAGTTACATTTAAAAAAGTAATGGTTGATCAGAATGAAACTGGAAGACATGTCAGCAGGCAATCATATACAATGACTCAAAGCAATTTACTGGTTGTTCATTTAAATTCATATGGAGAAAGGCTGAGCCTGTCCTTGATCTTATTTCTTGTAAACATTTTTTTCTATGTATTTGAGTTAAGAATGTGAGAGAATCTGAACAATTTACTGAGGGTTCCACTTTGACAAGCTAAGACCAGTGTCAAGTGATTTCTTAATCTTATTCATAAACCTCAATGGCTCTTGAATCCTTCTGCCTTGGCCAGAATGGAGTTAAACTGTTAAGGGTGAGTTTATCTTAGTACAGATACTTTTGTTCTAACATCTCTCTACCTGGGTTATTCTAAGGATGTCACAGAATAATGAGCACAATAAACAATTAGTTTCATCGAAGAACAGCCCTCAAATAGTCGGTGGCATCTGTTTTAGCTCCAGCTCTAAAGCTAATAATAGGACTCTCAGAGGTACTTTCCTTTTCAGCTTCAAGTCTAATTACACTTCCTGCATTTCAAACCAGCAAGGTACTTACGGAGAGAGCGAACACTCACATTATTTTATAGTAGAACAAATTAAGAAACCCTGTGTAAGTGGGCAGGATGCCAGCTTGCAGTTCTCCCAGAAGACCTAACTCACGTAGCAATGTTACTTGCAGAATTTCTACTTGTTTAAAATATTTAAAATTTTTTTTTTATTATGAGAAAAATTTTTTACATTAGCTCTTTTTTTTTTAATTTCTATAGTAAAACAAAATTATCAATGCAATTATAAGTAAGGTGATCTGGATAAATAAAAAAAATAAAGTTTACATATAAAAGCTAAAATATGCAATAAAATCTCCAAACTTCTTAGAAAATGGTTCACAAGCAATTAATTAATCACAGTGAACATAATTTCTTAATATGTACAGAAAAACTAGAGAATAGAGAAGTATTCAATATTGTAGAGAATTACTTTTTTCTTGATTATACACATTAGCATTATTATGATTTATTCAACTATGTGGAAAAATATTATATATTTCTCTTTAAACTTTTATCTGTTCTAGGTTCACCTAAGTAGTTTTTATAGTAAAATAAATGATTATATCTAGCATGAAAATTTATGTTTTTCACAGAAATATCTTTATATCATAAAATGAGTAAGATATAGACATGATTTTAATAAGCAGGCAGAAGACGTAGTTAAAAAGATTTATACCTAAAATGCTAATTAAATTTTGAAATGAAGTTTCTATATCAAAGGATGACAGCTTTTTCACTTATGAACTTCTGGGAAAAGACTATCAACCATTAATATTAAGTTTAAGCTTGTCCTTATGACAAGCTTAAACTCTAATGTTTGCAAGCTTTCAAAAGAGTTGCTAATAATACACAAAGGAACAAGAGGTGTTGAAAAATTGTACAGAAGGGCTTACACTAGACCAAGGAAGTTAACTGAAGTTGCAACCTGCTAAACATGTTCTCCCTTGAGAATTATAATTATTAGCTATGACCTAATAAAAATAGTAAAGAAAAATGTTAGTATGTAACAGTAATAACTTAAGAACAGTAAGATCTAAAGTTTATATTGCATTTTTCTTCCATGGTATTAACTCATGGTTATCATATATTAAAACGTGTCTTCTTGGCCTCGGATTATACTACAATCGTCCGTTTAGACTATGTACTTGGTTAATGCTTATGGAATAAATAAAGGAAAGAAGGGACAGATAGAAGCAGAAATTGAAGGTGAGACATATAAATTAGACCTTTGTTTTTCTCATCTAACTAAGTGATATGTTTTAGGTAGAAGACACCCTCACTTTTTAAAATCAGTCAGCTTCTGTAATGGTAATATAGGTGGCATGAGGCACTCTTCAGTTTATTTCTATATTAGTCATCCACTCCCTAACTTGCCTTAAACAGAGAAAAATATTTTCAGTGAAGATAAATCAGATATAATACTATTTGAGAGGTATTTATTACATTTATTGTATTTAACAGTTTTCTAAAATAGGGAAGAAAGAAATACTAAAAAGTGAAGAGCAGAGAGCAGTGTCTACTAATGTTGTCACTTAGTTATTTTGTATTAAGAAGTGCTAAGAACAAAATTCCATTTGGAATGCAAAATATTGATTTATTTATCTAAAAACTTAACAGCATTTGAAATTTTAAGTCTGTTTTTATTTTATTTTTCTTTCTTCTTACTTTCAACCAACTCACAAGGTCAGGGACAAATATCTAGTTTCATCTCTTGTATTAGGTTTAATTATTTTTTAATTACTCTCCTTTTTTTAATCCTATACTTTTTTGCTCCCCAGTATTCTTCTTTATTACATAATGATAAGAAATATACATTCTCTTGAAAAGTCATGTGGAAGCAAATCTTCATGTGAAATTCTTACAGTCTAATTGCTCTCAATCCCCACTCCAAGCCCCATTCACATGTCCTTTGTTGCTGTAATCTGGCTGCAATGGCTACTATCAGAGACCACCAGGGGAGCTCAAATTTGGGAAAGGCCACACAATTACACTCCACAAGAATGACAAGCACATATCTAAATAGTCTGGCAGTCCCATATTTTATTTTTCATTTTGCCACTCTCCCAGAGTAGAGGTTAGCCTACATACTCTATTGTTTTTAATTCTAAGTTGTCTCTGAATAGAAATATAAGCTAATTTAGAATAGGGGAAGCACACAGGATCTTTTGGTATTTTCTTGAGTACTACAATAAATTCAAACCAAAACATCCTTGAGAGTCAAGGATAAGAGGAGGTACATTCAAACAGTAATGGGGGTCCTTGAAGCATCCTTCTAGAATTAGTGACAATGACAATATTTTCCATCTATTGAGCCATTACCATGGACTGAGCACTTTCTTAAAGTGCTTTGAATGCATAATACCATTTCCCTTTAAAACAAAACTAATATGTATGAATTACTATCCCCAGTTCACAATAATGAAAATAAGACCAAATAAGTTCAGTAACTGTTACAATATTTCTTTATAACTGTTACATTCAAACAGTAATAGAGGACCCTGTTGCTAAAGTTAACTAACTTGTTAAATACAATTACCTTTTGCCTAGTAACACCTGAAGTCCTTTACTACATTTTTATGGGAAGAAAAGAAGAAATTAAAAGACTACACTAGAAGAAAATCATATGATTTACTAAAATATATAAGAAATGTCTATAAATAGTTTCCCATGGCATGATTTTAGAGTTAACTGCCATTGAACTCAGCAGGACATTTTGGAAGCCTTTGGATAGGAGTGACTTGGGTAATAGGTATGTTAGGTTATACTTTAGTTCCTAATATTTCCTACTTATATGCCTCGATTTTTCCAAGTTTTGTCATTATTGTTATCATTATCATCTAATCTTAATGACTGCTTACTAGGTACAGTGCTTCCCTTTTTGTATATTATCTCATTTTATTTTCACAATAATCTTTTTATATAGATTATTATTTTTTGTTTTTATTAAGAGATATCTAAATGCTACAAATGTCACACTTTTATGTGTACAATTTAATAGCTTTTGCTATATTCACTAAATGATGCAACCATCACCATATTTTTAGCACTTCCCCCAAAGAAATGTCATACTCATTAGCATTTACTCCCCATTTCACTCTCCTTCCAGCTTCTGGAACTACTAATTTATTTTTAACTATAGATTTGCCTATTCTAAACATTTCATATACATGAAATCATAAATTATGTGGTCTTTCTTGTCTGGCTTCTTTTACTTAGTATAATGGTTTAGGATTCAACCATATTATAGCATAACAGTACATTATTCCTCTCTGTGGCTGAATAATATTCCATTCTATGCATGTATCATTTTTTTTCTTTTTATCACTTAATGGGCATTTGGGTCATTTTCTCTTTTTGGCTATTTTGTTATTAATAGTATTGTTAAGAACATTCATATACATGTTTGTTTGTTTGTTTATGTGGACATGTTTTTGTCTCTATTGCTTATATACCTGGGAGTCAGTGATGACTATTTAATTTTTTAAGAATTGGCCACACATTTTTTCACAACACCTACACCATTTTACAGTACCACCAGCAATATATAAGTGTTTCAATTTCTCCACAATCTTGCCCATATTTGTTACTGATAATCATTTTTGTTATAACTATTTTAGTGTATGTCAAGTATTATCTTACTGTGATTTCGATTTGCATTTCCTTATTGAGGAATAATGTTAAACATATTTTCATGTGCTTATTGTCCATTTGTATATTTTCTTTGGAGAATTATCTATTCAAATTCTTTGACCACTTCCCAATTGGGTTCTAAACTTCTTGTGGATTTGTAAGCTTTTATATAGTTTAGATACTAGTGTCATATCTGATACATAATTTGCAAATATTTTCTCCCATTCTGTGGTTGTTTCACTTTCTTTATGGGATCCTTTGACACATAAACATTTTAAATTTTGATTAAGTCCATTTTTTTTTCCTTTGAAGGTCTGTTTTTGGTGCCATATCTAAGAAGCCATTGCCTATATTAAGGTCCTAAAGATTTATGGGTTTTTTTGGTAACAATTTTGTATCTCTTACCTTAAAGTTTTAAATCCATTTTGAAATAATTTTTTTTTGTATATCACCTGAGTAGGGGGTCCAACTTCATTCTTTTGCATGTGGATATTCAGTTGTTTAACTACCTATTATTTCCCCATTGTACTGTTTTTCCATCCTTATCAAAAATCAATTCAGCTTTAACATAAGGGTTTATTTCTGTATTCCTAATTTAAATTATTATCTCCATTTGAGAAATGAGAAAATTTAGGCATAAAGAGATTAAAAACCTAGCCAAAAATGACAACCAAATTGGTTGAACTGACTCCAAATATTGTGTCCTTAAATACTGTATTCTGAGAACATGTTACAGGTATAATCTGTACTGATCTGTACTTGACTGATTCTCTTTTTAATCTCTTAATTGATAAAAACGTTTCTGAGTATTTTTTTCTGATCAGATTCAAGGTATTGGCATCACTGTATACTGACATCACTCAAAGAATTATTTCTCCTGTTTTCCATTTCAAAACATGTGTACATGCAAGAACATCAATTCCAACCCCCCATACACACACCAGCACAAAAATCTAGTAAGGACTAATCTCAACACTTCAACATAGCACAGAAGTCAGATAAGCCAGGACAAGAGGCAATGTTCTACATTGGATTTAAAATTAAAGGATACCTTTCAGATCCCAGCTGTGCAGTTAGTTAATTGGCTGTCCCCTGATAAATTCCTCAACTGATTTTTGTAAACCTTTTCACTGCAAAAGGAGAGGTCTGAAATATCTAAAACCCTTTGTATATTTATAACTCTAGATTGAGAGGTGTTCCTCAGGGTTGGTTACAAACAAAGCTTGTAAATTTACTTTAAGCATTTATGCAAAAAGAAGAGAAAAGTATATGAGCCCTATAATCTTAAAAATATTAACTCATACTTTAAAATACTGAATGGATTTACCATCTACCATAAAAACTTGTAAGTGATATAAAACTCAATGTAATTCTATAATAAAGGTCATAAAAAACAAAAACTTTAGGGTTTATTTTTTTTATCCCAAATTTGGTCAATCTGCATGGTACTAGATCCTTGTAAATATTTCAAGGAGATCTAATCTACAATTATAGGTTTCACTGTATATTCATCTAATAATTTTGATCAATACTGAATTTTAAAGAAGATAATGCACAGCATGTTTATGAACCCAGGGGAAGAAAATCGTTTCCAATTTAAAAATTTTAAGATGCTAGTTTTGGCTCTTTCAAAAACTCAATAGAAGGTTTTGGCTTAAGGATACTATTTTTTTTTTAAGTTTGTAACTGTCAAAGTTACTAGTGCTACATGGTTAACAACAGAAGAAGAGTCATTAACTATGAGTCTGTAAACAGTACATAATTTATCTTTCTTCTCAAATTTGGCTAAAGGCACTCAATAGCATTTTGAAGCCAGTCTGGTTGGTGTTTATGTCAGTCATTAGGGAAACTAATATGTTATTTTTCATTGGTACGGCTGTGTCTTTTTATTTTCTCTTTTTAATGCATTTTAATCCTATCTAAGAAAAATATATTCTACAAAATGTTTACAGACACCAAAACCCACAGGTTTTTAATAAAAAAAATCTGCTATACAGTTTGTTTGCTTGCTTTATTTAATGTTTCAATAAAAATTGGAAGTTTAAACATATCTTGCTATAATTGAGATCTAAAAATTCTGCTAAGATGAAAAAAAACAATCTTTTATATATATGTCTAGGATGGCCATGAAAAAGTTGTCTGCAAAGGTAAAATTCCATGGGGAAGTTCATTTTTAGAACCTCTTTCAAAAAACTGAAACTAAACTATTGTCTCCTGCATTGATGCCTGCTAAACAATTGAATAAAGGAATTTGTCAAAGGTATATGAGAGTTCAGAATATAGACTGAGACTCTGAAAAGGTTTAGTTTTGGGTTAGTATTGACTTCAGAGTATGAAAAATGATCCAAGTTAGAGTGAATAGGAAGATAGTGCAAGCAAAGCAATCTATGGGATCTGGCCTGAAGACAGAATGAACAAAGATTGTTGGATATTAGACCAGGGCAATAATATTGGAAAAAGAAGGTAGGAATTTGAGCCTGAGATTCCTTGAGCTGGGGTATTATCATTATGGAAAAGAAGAAATACCGAGGGAGAAAACACTAAGAGAAAAATATACTAAGACCTCCAATTCCATGAATTGGTTAAAGAGTTATACAATTGCATTTTTGGTTTTGCAGTATCTACATATAGCCTCATTTACCCAAATTAAAACCAATATTTATGATTATAATTAAATATGATATGTTTATTTGTAGAAACATTTTGATTGGTGTTACTCATAGTTAAAACCACTCTACTCCTATGAAATCATTTTATTCCTTTTCACAGCAGGTTTGTCTGAAATTTCTATATTTTTTCCCTTTTAGTTTCCTCCAGATTTCATAAAAAATATATTGTTTTCTTTCACCAAATGTCCAAATGTCAGTACCATTGGCCAACAGTCCTCTCTTACTGATGCTAATTCTTCTTCAGCCTTGATGCTCTCCTTATGTCCTTCCAATAGGATATTTATTGGAGTACTTACTTGAGATCTCTCCAAAGGGCTACAGAGAAAACATGGCTAGTGAAGGAAAAAATAAACCTTACCAGTGCACTCACTGCTTAAGTAGTTTTCCAATTCTCTGCTGCCATCAGAGAGTAATACAGTATGATCTTGAGTGTGAAATCCTGCTTAAGGAAAATCCTATGTAGTTTCTTTTAACTGATATATAAGGATTTCCTCATATGGTAAATGGGAGGGGATTAAGAACTCTTATGAGATGCTACAGTGGAGTTAAACCAAATTTAATCACAGTGAAGTATCATACCTTATGAATTGGAGGTTTAGAAGTATAATAACCTATGTTTCTTCTTATTAGTCTCTGTTTAGTATTTGCACAAATCATTCCTTATCCTAGTCATGCAAATAAGCACATTACTTATTGTTATAAATTAAAATTATTTATTATATTCACTTTATTATATTGAATTGTCCAATTATTTTTGAGGCAATTTAACAATGTAAAAATGCATAAGCATATTTATTTAGTTTTTTGAAACAGAAATAGTTCATTTTCTTTAATAATATTCAAATCATCTTAATTGCTTTCACTGATACATGTAATGTTTTGAATCTTAATAATTAGAGTTATTTAACTTGCAGAGTAGCCAACTATGTACTGGAAAATGAGGGCAGGGCTCCAATTAATGTGAGAAAAGAATATTTGCATGTTTTAATAACTTTTAAGAGGAAACATAAGATTTAAGTGGTAACCACAATTATAGAAGCTAAAGATGGAAAGCACATTTATTTGTTTAACTTATTTCTCAATATGTACGGAATTATTCCACATAAATTGTAGGTGTTTTGTTTAATTAATATTAATTTGTACTAGAAAAGATAGATTGAAGAGACTCTGAAACAGAGAAACAATATCTGTTCCTAGGCTATAGTTGTGTTTAAGGATAAAACAGAGAATAGGAAAAGAAAATATGTAATCACCATCATAATCATCATCACTATGCAGTATTAACGTGTTTAAAAATATATCTTAATCTTTATAAGACATATAAATGAATGATTTGAACACAGATCCATCTGATCTTTTCTTTATTTTTTTTTAATTGAATTTATTGGGTTGACATTGGTTAATAAAATTATATAGGTTTCAAGAGTATAGTTCACTAATACATCATATGGATAATGCATTGTGTGTTCACCACCCAAAGTTAAGTTTCCTTCCATCACCTTATGGTTGATTCCCTCTATACTTATCTGCCTACTCCCTCTGGTAACCACTAAACTGTTGTCTGTGTCCATGAGTCTCTATTTGCTTTATTCATTTGTTGCTTTCAGTTTTATATCTCACATATGAGTGAAATCATATGGTTCTCAACTTTTTCTGTCTGACTTATTTCATTTAGCATGATTATCTCAAGATCCATTCATGTTATCGCAAATAGTAGTATTTCATCTTTTCTTATGATTAATATTCCATTGTATGTATGTACCACACCTTTATCCAATCAGCTATTGAAGGGCATTTAACCATAACATCACAAAAATTGGTAAGAAAATATAACAAACATGATGTTTATTTTTCTTTAAAAATTATAAATATTTATATTGTTAATTGCATCCCCAGGAAAATTAAGGAAGTAATGGTCTTCTTACTCCTATTTCACAGAATTAAAAATTAAAAGAGGCAGGCATGAAACCACACAAAACTTTAAGTATCTAATGGTATTGACAAGATTGGATATCATTGCCCCAGAGCCCATTGTCCTAGTACTCATTTACTAGATGATAAAATATGAGTGCAATATATGATTGGTAGACTTTTAAATTTAATAAATTCTGAAGAATCCAAAGACATGCAATCATCAAGACTTCTTTAACAGAAAATCATTTTTAAGTTTCTGCATTTTATTGTCTCCTTCAACAACAACAACAAAAAGGTTAGAAATAAGAACATTTGAAAAATTTTCCCATAACAATTATTTTAAAAATATATTTTAGTTCATTTTAATTTACAAGATATTCAGAATCACTTATTCTTATGAGAAACTGAAACTTTAGTTATTATATTGGTAGCAGCTGTACTCTATGTGATATTTGTTTGCTTAGAAAATGTCAATGTTTTCTGCTTAGAAATTCAGTGCCATTTAGGATCCACCCAATTTTTTAATTCACATTTAGAATAAACACCATATTGCCTGATTTTTAACCTTATACATAAATCAATCACTTCAGAACTTAAATTTTTCCTTTTCATGCTCAAATGCAATATTTGTAAGGTCATCACCATTATTGTGATAATTTTTAAAGTATTCATTCATAACTACTCTACTGGAAAATATATAATTTGTAAATTATTTTAACAAATAAATGTCTGTAAAATATGAGCAGAAGATGTTATTGCT
This sequence comes from Macroglossus sobrinus, assembly GCA_004027375.1. Lineage (NCBI taxonomy): Eukaryota > Metazoa > Chordata > Mammalia > Chiroptera > Pteropodidae > Macroglossus > Macroglossus sobrinus. The sequence goes on along the minus strand of PVKZ01001947.1, from coordinate 261,619 downwards.
AATTCTAAAATATACTTTCAGGAATATATTAAATTATAAAAGTTATTTTGAGAGTGAGCTTCATTTTTAGATTATATTTTCACTTGTTCTTGTGATAATAACTTATTAGCTATGTTATTGGAACAGGAAAATAATTTGAGGCTAGAATATACTAATGAATTATTGAAATACCATCATTAATCCTCTTTTATTAATTTTCCATTTTTAGTTTTTATCTATCTGTGAAATTTACTTCTGTAAAGCATAGGGATTTTAGATCAAATAAAAATAAAGAAACATCATCCAAAATATGTAAGCCTTCAGAGACCCTCACTGAAAGATCAGAAAACTGTCTTCACATTACTATCACTTAAGCCCACATTCACCTTTGTACCTTAGTACAAGCACTGCTGACTTTGGATAACACTGTGATGATATCTAAACATTATTTTTTATGTCCGCTCACATCTTTAGTATGTTTACTAAATAAGAAATAAATTTTGTTTAGCTTAAAATAAAAGCTAAATAAAATTAAAGCAGAAATTAAAGCAAGAATTTTATAGTTAATGTGATTTTTATACACTTCACTTTATAAAATATTAACCAAACTTGACAAAAGATTTCTATGTGATGATAGCATTTCAACTAAGATATTTAATTTGTCAGATATTATTAGTTTTAAATCAGTCAAAGAGCAGCATTGTGACCTCAATCTTTCATCTAGAGATGTCTTGAAAGTTCCATGACTTAGGTGATATATTTAATCATATGACAAGAGTGATCATCTATGGATTTTGGTATGTATCCAAATATACTCCTGTTAGATGTTTTCTCTCTTTCATTAAGAGATTATATAAATATATATGTATATATAAAATATATATAATTATATTCATTTTCATTTCCTGTAAGCAAAAAAATCTATGATATACAAGTTATTATTTATTGACTTTAAAGTTAATGTTCAGAAACAAATTTCTGTCCTTAAAATTTGTATCAGTCTTATTTGTTCATTTAATAACAATTGATTTATTACTTTGTTTCCCTATTTATATGATACAAGAGTTTATAGTGATGACTTCATGTCATCATTCTGTTATGTATTATATTAAAATCCTTTAGTCTATCTTTTATCTACCCAAAATGAAATCCAGTATGAAGCAGTGCCTTAGGGAACAAAAGCAATTGTGATGCCATTGCTAAGGACAGAAACTGCATTTATGAGCATTATATGAAGAGAAAAGAGGGCTTGGTCATGTTTATTAATAATGTGATTTCAAATAGATACAATTACTAAAATTTGCATTATTGATGAAGAAAGTGTATTACAAATTATAAAATAGCATAATTAATAACTTTTATGTGCCAATCTTGCAAAATTGAACAGAATTGTTTGATAATTGTGTTATAGTCTCCAAAAAATAATCAATTTTGTTTTATGGTACTACATAATGCTATCATTCTTAGATGAAAGATAGCACAATTGCCACAGTAGACATGCAAAGTCTAATAAAGTAATATAAACTTAATGTACTAGCAATGTTCCTTAAACTTTGAACACTGGCATTCAAGATTTATCTTTATGTCTCTTTTAATATAGGACTTGGCAGACTAGCAGTCTCTTCTTAAAAAGAGAAGTAATGTCTGTCTCCATAAAGGTGGCTGGGAACAAATTTAACTATAGAGTTTGTCTAAGCAATCCTTATACAATTGCCTATTTCTGCAAGCAAACTCTCTAAAGAATGGTCATATTTATTTGAACTCCTACTCTTTTGGCATCCACCCACTCAATCTGGTGTCCAGAAAGAACTCAAATGCAGACAACATTGACATCTGGCAATTTTAATATTCATATACACATTTGCACAGAAGAACAAAGTTGTGTGATCCCACAATCTTGGGTATACATGGATTCTTGTACATGTCATACACAAGATGGCAACTTGTGTGCAAGTCCTTGCCAAATACAAAGCTTCCAATACAGGTACAGTAATTCAATCTGCCTCTAATACAGCTTTTGAATGAATGTTATGGCAGCCACCTTAATTCTCTGCATAATTAGAATGCTCTCAAAAAAACCATGAAATATTTTTCTTCTTTAATCAGGGCATTTTTGTATAATCTATTTTTTTTCTCATTTTGTAACTCTGTCTTAAGAATAAAGATATTTGATTAATCTTGGCTCATGGCTCAAAAAAAAGATATTTGATCCAATATTTTGGTTGAAATATTTGAAAAAGTACTCAAAATGTCATTCATAATGTTATTCTTTGATTCAGTTTTTCAGTTTGGATTTAAATGTTTACTTGTATGCAAACAGAAAAAAGGAGCTTAATTTTTTCTTTCTTTATAATCTATGTTTAGATATAGTTCATTTATTTTAAAATCATAATATTTTGAAGAAGTAAATGTTTTTGAAAAAATAAAAATAAAAAATTCCCATTAAATATTTTTAGACAAATGATTTTATTTACATTTATATATTATTCATACCAAAGAAATCACTATGTAGTTGAAATTTTTCTCTTATTAAGAATGTAATTCTTGGAACAATGTAAATATAATCAATAAAAAATCAAAATCATGAAGATTGTTTATTAAAATTAAACAATATGAGACCCAGTGGTCACTAATCAATCCTTTAGGCTCTTGATGGGGGTAAATAAAGTAACATATAGCTTCTGACTTTAACAATAGTTTGAGATACTCTCCAATGTATGAAGAATTAGAAAGCTACCCAAAAAAGAATATGTTAAAACAGGATCCACTGGTAATTCCTTTCCAAACAAATGAAACCACATATAAGAACCTTAACACATTATCCTCATGGGCAAATAGAAGATAAACATTAAAATACATTTATAATTTACTAAAATGACACTTTGGAGGCTCTCTAGAAATATATGGCCAATTAACTCTTTAGCTCTGCCAAAATAAAACCAACAAACTAAACACCAAAATACAATATAAGGTGAAGTGTACACTTTGCATCCTGATAACCTGGATTTCAGAAAGCATTTCTATAGCTAAACTTTGCCTCTATCTCTTCACTATACCTAACTCTTACCTAGACCTAAGAAGCAAATAATTAATACAATCTTTAGAAAGTCAGTTGGAAATCAGGAAAACTCTCCTTTGTCTTGCTTTAGCTGCCATTGCTACCAACTCACTGGTTAACTCCCATTGGCTCTAGGGAAAAATGTTATAGTCCAATTATTTTGTCTTGGCTCCTGATTGTCATAGTCTTCTTTCTATCTGTACTTGACTTTATGTGAAAATTTTGAAACTGAAGTATTGATCAATATTTACATAAGAATATTCCATTTCTAATTTTATGTAGATTAAACACATGGCCCTAAAAGAATACTTATCAGGGGTAGAATTTGAAAGAGTCACCGCATCTCTTACATAGAACATACCTTTGAGTCCTCTCTATCACAGCTTTCATTCTAATTTAATGCAAACATTTCCAACAGTTTAAATACAATTACAAGTCTGACGTATGACAAGGTTTAATTCAAACATGTACCAATTCTAGCAAATGCGCTACAGTTGAAGAATTTCAGACAAGGAGAAGAGCAGTAGGGAAAGGAACTAACATGAGTGTCACACACTTCATGTGTGACAGAACCCAGTCAGATATTTGAGAGTTTTACAGTCTTCAGAACCCATATAACATCCTCAGAAGAATGACAACTGACCTTGAAATGTTATAGAAAGGAGGCTCTAAGAGGTCTTCCAACTAGTAATAAAACAGATTTTAAACTTAGGTCTACCTGACTCCTTTATGAGCTACCAAAAACATTCAATTCCAATGGGTCTTAACGCCCTTATCTATAAATTGAGACAGTTAATTTCTAAAACTTCTTTCATGTATAAATTATATTATTTTAAATCTGTGTAATCAATTGTCACAGTTATTAATCACTTTAAACAGAATTTTTGGATTATTTCTATTTTCTTCCTTTTCTAAAACCTAAAAAAATGAGCTGACTTATCTTCTCTTATTTCTTAAATATGTATACATATATTTTCTAAGAGTATAATGCTTAACACTGTTGACAAAGAGTAAATCATTTGGAAGCACTCAAGTTTTTAAACATGCAACGCCCGATAGTATTATTTGAACTTTAAAGTCTTTTGCTGCTATGGTACTTGGAGAATTCCCTTTCCATTGCTTGTGAGGCTTCCAAAACAATTAAGTCTATGCTACAGTGTCCTGTGGGAAAAATACTAAAAATGAAAGATACCATGATCAATTTACAAAGAGTAGGCTTTAGAGAAGGCATTGCTTCATGCTGCCGTGTACAGGGTACATCAATAGAAGTTCATTTGAAATGACTGGTGGTTTTCTTTCATAAAATATTCCAAAAATTGGGGCAAAATAAGACTGAAATGAAAGAATATGAAGAAACTAAGCATGATTCTGAAAATCCAACTTTAGAGTTCTTCAAAGATATTTTAATGTTCCTGGTGTTTTGCTTTTTTTTGCCCATGATTACTTTGTTATTGTTTGATATCACCAAACCACTTCTAAATTAAAAAAATAATAATAATAAAAAACATATCTTGCTTTTTTTGTTCTGAGCTAGGACAAGATGATAACTGCCTGACACTAGTGAGTTAATTCTTTAACCAAAACTGACATCCCACTCAAGTATCCACAATTTAAAAGAGTAATGAATTGTCAGTTTAACTGGAAAAGGGTTTTCATGTGATTTTAGAAGTCTTTTGAATATTTATTTTGTTCTACTGTATACAAATCTGTATAAAATTTATCTTGTTAGTTCTAAATGTACATCTCTCTTGGCCAGATTTTGAAAATAAATTAGACTTCACAAACATTATGAATACTGAATCAATATATTAATATTGAGGAGGCGTTTGAAAGATTTATCAACCAGAAAAAGAGCAAACATTACATCAAAATATTAAATGTGTTTAATCAAAGTCATCAATTGTAGTTATGCATTGACTTTGTAAATATTATACAGATTTACTAAAGCATGTTACAAATTCAGTCAAGTCTATCCTATGATTAGATTCGTACAGAAAAAAAAATAATAATAAAAGCGGCAGCTGGAGTAGGACAGTGCATCTGGGATTTTTTTTTAAAGTATTTTCTTTATTACTGATTTTTAAAAGTAACTCCATAAAATCAGACATTATAATTCATTCAAGTAATATTCAGTGATGATTATCATTCATTCAACAATATTTAACAAGTATCTATTGGAGGCCAGACCACATGCTAAATGCTGATGACAAAGTTTAAATAAGATATCATTTCAACATTTAAGACACTGAGAATAGAGTGGATAAATAGGCAAACAAACAACTAAAATTGAAGTGTAAACATTTAAATACTGGCATGTTTTAGAAAGTCTCTTAGTCCAAGCTAGTTTTAAAGGTGTATAGATAGTGAAATGAAATACCTGGATACACCTATTAGGTACCACAAACCCTCAAAGAAAGGCCTGATTATCCCCATTTTACAGATGATTAAGCAGACCCTGAATGATTATATAACTTAAAATTGTTTGCTAAAGGTAATAATGTTAATGGTGGTGAGTGGGAATTGAAGTCGAGGTAATTTGATCCGAAAATCTATTCTTTTTCTGTTCTACAGCTCTGCATACCATTCTAGTCAATTAATAAGTGAAACTGCATTTGAAGTTACATTCAGTTTATTTGTCAAAATCCTAAACTTCTGGAGTAGGTTAAGTGACTATGTCTAAGTCCAGTCTAGAGCCTTGGCTTTTAGCCAACATTTCTGTAGAGCTTTAAAAAAAATATATCCAAGTATTAGCACCACTCTAGTAAGAGAAATATCATCATATTAGTTTTCTTTTAATGAAATCCTTCTCTAGATATAAATATACCACACATTTCACAAAGAAAAACTAAAACAATATGTTAGTCAATGACATTTGTACAATATTTTTGATTAAAGTGTACACTGACTAGAAATATATTAATTTGATCAATTTTGAGATTCATATACAAATAAAGCATTTTATAAGAATTTTCTATTGCACTTTTTTTAATATGACTAGTCAAGAGGTAGATGACATCCTTTAAAGACCTGGCTCTGCTATTTCTATCTCTTTGATCTATAGAGAGAAACTCAACTTCCCAGCATTTCAAGTTTCAAATTCATAAAACGGGAATAAGGATACCTATTCATTGGTACTCAGGGAATTGTTGTAAATAACACAAATAAGATAATGAATGCAAAGCACTTTTCCCTATAACCATGAATAAAGCTAAGAAAGGAACTCTAAGCCCCATGAGAACAGGGATTGTTTGGGGGAAATAAATACCCGAAGAAACCAAAGCTAAGAAGTACAAGGTTACTTAGCCAAGATGATATGAATATTTAGTAGCAAATTTGGAGTTAGGATCTTTGTCTCTTAAGTATAGCCTCTTTCTAATATACTACTGTTTTCAAAAATAAGAAAGTATATTTAAAGTGAAATGAAAAGATTTAGTGCCAAGTAAGTTTGGTAAAAGCTAAATTGAAAAAAAATAAAGTATAAATTCTGCAATCAGTCTTTAATTTGAGCCTGGCTCTGAAATTTCCTATTTGTTTAATTTGTACATTTCCTATTTGTATAATTAGCTAAAACTACATGTGCTCCCCCTCTCAATTTCCTTATTTATAAAATAAAGATAATTACAGTATTTACATTGTATTGCCATTTGGATTTATTAAATATAATCTAATGAATATTAAGCGTTTAGCATGGTGTCTGACATATATGTATTACTTAAACAAACACAACCGATGTATTACTTGTTTGTAGCCACTGCAACAAATTACTAGGAACTAGGCACTAGGAACTCTGTGGCTTACGACAACAAGAAACTTAGCTTACAGTTCTGTAGGTTAGAAGTCCAAAACTGGTTTTATAGGGCTGAAATCAAGATTTGCATTCCTTTCTGGAAGCTCTGGGAATAAATGCATGTCTCTGCCATTTCCAACTTTTAAAGGCTGCTCACATTCATCAGATCATGGCCCCTTTCTCCATCTTCAAAGCTTGGTCAGTCCTCACATCACATCATTTTTACCTCATTTTCTATCACTATCTTCTACTCACATGGACTCTTGTAAGTACTGGAGTCTACCAGATAATCTAGGACACTCTATTTTAAGTTCAGTTAATAAGCAATTTTAATTACATCTGCAAACTTAATTCACAGTCTCCAGGGATTAGAAGGTGGACATCTTTGGAGGCCATTATTTTGACTATCACAGATGCCCTAATTAAAAAATATTGCTTTTAAAGAATCCTATATACATTTATCATGTGTATATTTCTGAAGAGAGTGTAGTATTCAGTTTCTAAGCTTAATTGAGACCCATTTATTCTAGATCATTTTTTAAAACTATTGCTCCAAAGAATACACTAAGGAAATGATGTAGTCATACTCCATCCAATTATCTGATAATAATAACCTATTTTTTGTATATAAATGTGTGTATACATTTCATTCACACACATAAATTTACTATTAGAGTGAATATTTTCATGTATTGTGTAATATCTCTCAATTTTACTCTTTAAGATATTTTTCTCTTATTTTCTGATATATCTTTAGCAGTAATTATAATTGATAGATGTCATTAAGGGCATTTCCCTGGAAGAAATCTTTATCAGTTTGAATAGATTTAAAGGTACACACTAGACCCTAATTTCATACATTTCTAGCCTCATATATTTACTAAAACCTGGAAGCAATCTACTTCTACATTACATTTTTTATACTTTTTTAGAATGGACACACACAAAAAAAAAAACAAGAAAGAATACTGCACAATGTCATTTGTAAATTCACAAAATTGTCTGTGATATTTTCATGTTTTTCTTATTCTTAGAATTCTCAGTCTTAGAGATTAGATTTTGAAAGATGGGACATTATGTTAAAACAGAAAGAAGACCTAATGCCAAATGACATCCCTTCATCAACCGATTCTATTTTTTTTCTATTCATTTTATTCTGATTTTATTTCTAATTATTTTCTTTCTAGTTGTTCAGCAATTTTTAATCTTTTATAACAAAGGAGTGGATGGCACATACACACAAAAGAAAAAATAGAGCTGCAATTCCTGAATTTTCATTATTTTACAGTCATTAACACATGGTTGTAAACTATAGCAACACAGTGTTTCTTCTAAAGAAAGGGGGAAAAAAAACTGATAACTAGTAGACCCTTTGGTATATGAAAGACAAACAATATTTTTCCCTGCATGTCTCTAATCCCACAGTGGTATAAGCTTCTCTGTGAAGAATAGATCACAATATCAACATCCTCTGGCATTAACATAACAAATGCTAAATCTGAAACAAAGACATTCTAATTTCAACAATGTGAGAAGATTGTGAGATATTTCTGGCCCATGAGACCACAGCTTATGGGCAACCTAGGATATAATACTGAAAACCAAACCTGAGTGAGAATTAACTCTTTCTGAACCAATCCTTAATACTATCTGTATTCTATAAGAAGACACTGGCAGGGTACTCATGAATGCAGGACCCTGGGACCAGTCTCACCACAGACAGACTTCATCCATCCTTTATTTCAACGATCAAAATTTAGGTGACTGTTACATTAATACATGATCAACTTTATATTTTTGGTTTTTTCTTCCACTCATAATTACAGAAGAGATAAATGAGGCACAACATTTTTTTCTGTAAATGGATAAATAAACTGAAAGTACAACTTGCTCCTGGATTTCTAAAGGCATGACAACAAAGTTATAACATTTCTGTAGGCTACCTCTCAGGAGACATGAGAACATAAAAAATAATATCCATAAAAAGTCTGATAATTTAAAAATAATGATGAAAAAGAAACTAAGCCAAACGTATAAAATAGGCATATCGTTTTTCTCCATTAATCAGAATTTTTGGAAACTCATGAAAACAAATATACGAAGGTGTAGGATCTTTATATATTAAGTAAGCATGTATTTGTAAAATACTATACTGTGGTTTTGTGCCCCTTTTTCCCCTTTAGCTTCTTAAGAGTATGGGACATCTGCTGATGATATAGGTACAAGTCCAATCAATGAAAATCAGATGTTTTAAATTATTATTCATCTGATCATCCCACTTTTCATATGATTTTTAAGTTTAATGCTATCACTGGGTGCTGTCACTCCCATTTACCATTAAATATAAACCCACTCTGTTCTTCTTATAAAAATATAGGGGTATTAGTTTATTATTTCCAAGTACTACATCCAAGTACTACAGCACTACAGTACTCAGTCTTTTAGAAGATAAGGTCCTTCCTTGAGAATAATTTTTGCAGTCTCCCGATGAGAGGTAAAAGTTTGGAACTACTACAGTTAATGTAGTGTCCCTCTCTCTGTTTCTTCTTTATGTCATAATATCAAAAAAAGTAAGAAACCAATTTTTTTCCCTTTGAGTAGTTCCATATAGAGACCCATGCTGCCATCATTTTACTATAAATAAATCAGTGCCTATTATTACCTATTTAACAAGGGGATTTATTTGCTCTTGTATTCTTATTTTTGCTATTGGTAATGACTACCATTTTGTATATAAAAATCTTTTTGGCTACTACTAAGTATTTTCTCTTCCTTTAGTTGACACCAAAAGTTTTTCCAACAATATGGTCTGTAATCAGTGTGTCATTACAAAAGTTAGAGGCCACACAGTAAAAATCTATTTTTTCAATTGCTTTGTTTGTTATGATGAGAGATAATTTGTCCAAAACAAAAAAAAAGGTTGGCAAAAATCTCATTACTTCTAATAAATTAAGTGGCTGGGTGGCATTTAAAAATATTTGGGTTTGACAAGAAGCCTTTTTGTCACTACAAAGTTTTAAAATGGCTTGGCATATGTAAGTTTTTTTTAATGTTGTGCTATTATCTTCTGTCAAAAAAAAAAGGAATAGAAAAATAGAAAGTTAGAAACAGGCAGCTAATATTCATACAGATGCTGTTCAATAGATTTATTAAATAAGAAGTTAGAGTGACAAAGAAAAGAAACTGAAGAGTTGAAATGAATCATTGATTTATTCAATTACTATAAACACATACAAGTCTTTTAAAAGACTTCCATTACAAATAGTAACACTAGTATCATTTCCTGAGTACTGACTATGTGTCCAGTATTTAACATCTTTTAATTCTTAAAGTAATTTTATACTATTGCCCTGACAGGAAATGCCAACAACCTTGAATTCTCTTGATTGGGCAAGAAAGTGGGATCTGCATGGTTTCTTAAAAGGTTTTCCCGCCAGCTGCCCTTTCTCTCTCCATTCTGTGCTGGCCACAAGACTTTGGCTTACCCCTGAAGTAGGCTGCCCGTGTGATTTTCCTATAGCCATATATGTCCCCAGAAAGTGCAGACCCAGCCTGCTCCCTGGGGCCTGAGATGTCTGTGACTCAGTTTAGGAAGAACTGCATCCTGTCTGACTGTCCTCCTGCTTTGCAGGATAATCGAGAGAAACCTGATATGTGGGGTGGGGCCTGGGGAGTAGAGGTGAAACTAAGGTGGGTGGGGCTGGCTCAGGCCCTATGCTGGCATTTCTCTTTCTTTTGTCCTATTCTAATGTTAAGTCATTTGGCAAAGATTGTATTTAAATAACTGCTGCCTAATCTTTCTCTGTGTTTAGTTTTAAAGTAACACTTTATCTCTTTCCACTATATAAGCCCATGAAATGAAATCATAATTCTGGAGATGCCATTTTCTCTTCAAAGCATGGTTTTATTATATGACTCATATCAGTTATGACAGAGTAAATAGATTAATTATATAAATATTTTAGCCTGAACACAGATATATTAACCAGTAATATACTATGATAGAAAGGTAGGAAGGGTCAAAGATGACTCAGAGAAGGGATGATTAATTCTACTTAGAAGAAAAAAGGTTCGAGGAAAATCAAAAATATAGAGAAGTAAAACACCAGAATTCTTCAAGGAGACAGCAAAATATTCAGTATACCTATAGAGTAAGGATGGACAAAGAATAGAAAAGAGAGGCAGGATTGTTGCATTGGGGGAGGCAAGCAATGAGGGGGTTCACTTGCCATTTTATAACTTTAAAAATCTTATAAAGTACAAAGTGAAAAGCATAATTAGTCTTATTCGAAACAAAATATCTTCTATTCTTCCTTACTAACCACCAGGATGGTGATAGCCAAATTGGTGGTGAAGTTCCAGATGGTATGGAGATCCCTAAAAAAAATACCCATTCATCATGGCACACTGAAAATGTAAAAAATACATGTAGAACAATCAGGTCAAAAATAACAAAACCCAGAGATTTTTCAACCCCAAATACACTGTATTCTTTCCATTAGGTAGACTATTCCAAATGATAGGCTTAGTGTTTTATTCAGCCATGTGCAAAACTTTCAGTCTGGGCTCAAGCAAGGGGGTTCCATAGGATTGTATGTAATGGGTCATTTTTTAATATTTGATTGATGATAGGAGTCTGGGAAAGAGAGAAAGGTAAAGGTTGATGTAATATTTTCTTCTCCATATTTCATGTGTATTTATATGCCCTCTATATCTCAAGCTGTGTCAACATTCTTGATTTTATGTGATAGTTAGAGAGGACAGAAGCCACACTTGGCAGAGTGCACCCTGTGGCATTCGGTGCCTATGGCTACTCAAAAATATCACTGTGGTGATGATATGAAATATTAAGAATTACAGTGGGACAAGCAACAAGGAAAGAACTGAAAAGTTATAGAGCATATTAAATCAAACTGGTAAATTTAGTTATCTTTAAATAGTAATATAACATTTTAATAATAAGTAGAACAAATAACTCCTATTCTTTCAGAGGTGATGAACCAGAAGACTGACTCCTTCACTTATAGGAACAAAAAAGGAGATAATGGCTCTTTTTATTTGATTAACTCCATATTTTAAGCCTACAAATACAAAGGGTTCAGGGACTCATACATTCATTCTCTTTGATCTCGATAAGGCCACACCAATTTTTTAACTACATTGAAATGCAGAAAGTATTTATACCATATTTTGGCCGCAGCTGAAGTGGATAACAAACCACACTTCAGAAAGCACGGATTGAGTTAGGTTGCCTTTAAGGGAGACTTCACTGCTGTGCACTGCAAAGTTAAAAGAGGAACATATCATACTGTCAAAGATAAGTGGGCTGTGTGAACTGCAAGCTCAAAAGCCTCACAGTAATCCCAACCACATGCCAACTCTCAGAAAGTGGGGCAGTGTCTCCTTTGGAGATGTGGAAAAAAAAAAAAAACACTTCAAGTATGCAAAGCCGACAATTCTCCACGAGAGATGGATGAGCCATGGAATGTTTTTTGCCTTCAAATAATTGTTCAAATGTCCTGCAAGGTGTTTTTATTAGCTAAATAAACACCTTTGACAGCAATTTTTATTTGTCTAGAGCAGACTTAAAGTAACCATTTTCAGGAGACTTCAGGAACTTCAAGGGTAAATTTATGCTACTTGGAAAAATACACGTAGCTTTTTTCTGATAAAAACACTCATTTTAAAAGAAAGTATGGTATGCTACACCTAAACAAACAAACAAACAAACAAACAAACAACAACAACAAAACAAGTATACCAAATCTAAACATTTGAGTTTTCTCTTTTTGTGGTGCTATTCTGACATTTCACTCTTGGTCACTCAAACCTTAATTCACTAATATACTCAAAACCTGATTCACTTCACTTCATTTCATTGTTTACTCAGAACAGACTGTATAACAGGCAAAGACTGAAGGTTAAGTTTATTGATTAAAACCCACAACAATGAACTATCTATTAAGCCAGGGTAACTATCTCCCTTGTGGCTTAATCGACGTTGAATTCTTCTGGATGGAGTGATTTTAACAGAAATCAGTAACATTATAAGATTTCAAAAAAACAAAAATACTATTTAGATATCTTATAATTTATAAATTAGCTCACATTCACACACACAAAAAAATCTCTACTTTCACACAGTTCCTTCCATTTCTACAGTGTCCAAACTAGTTCTCAGAACTTCATTCAAATGTAGACTATCACAATACTTTTCCAACTGGATTTCTTTCTCAAGTCTCTACATCATAATTTTGTTTCACTCAAATAAAAAATTTTAAAGACATGTTACTCTACCTCTACTCCCCTCATTTAACTGAGCCTATGCTAGTCCAAAAAGATACAAATTGAATCACTAATTCATGAAGGTATATTATCTCACACACTATTTCAAGAGCATAGCTTCATAATGATACTAGATAGTGTTCAATATAGTTATTACATAAATTCATTAGTTAAACAACAAGACCTTTTGTAAGTTGTTGATAGATGTTACCAAGTTCTCCATTTGTTAACCTTCTTTTCTGTGCTTCTTAATGAAAAAGTCTTAACCTGTGTCAGGGACTTCAAGAATAGGATAAAAATGATAATCACTATTTTTAGGGGAAAATATCCAAAATGTACAAAAATGTACCAAATTTTACATATACTCTCACGGATTTTATTTATGGTTAAAGAATCTCTTAATTTAAAGTCGTGTTACCTTGTTTCATCTATTGTAACAGCTTTTCTTTAGAGTAAACATGTTCCTTAATAAAGAAAGAAACAGGTCATACCACATCAGCCAAGAAAGGCTGTGTCAGAATTTGAGGAAATTTGTTATTTAAAAATTTTAAACCTATTTTGTCAATCTTGTCAGTTGTTCTTCTTTTCTTTATATATGTAAGACTGTGTTTTCACCATTGCCAACTGCCAAGAGGATGAAACTGGATGAATAACTCTAAAGTTTCCATATGATGACACTCATAACTGCTGCTCAGCTTCCTGTGGCAGCTTCTTAATCTGAGGAAGCTCCCAGCCAAGGCTCCCCAGGGCTTCCTGCTTAAACTCTCTGCAGCTGCTCCTTTCAGCAATGAATGACTCCAGTCAGCAGTGGAGCCCAGCAATTACAGCCTCCCACAGCTGCTCCCCCAAGAGTCCCATTGCTTCTCACATGCTCAAACAACCTCCAACAGCATCTTGATGTCTCAGGAGCTGCACATTTGAGCATTTCTTTGTCAGCACCACTTCAAAAGGACATCTTATGGTAATATTCTAATGGAGCCAGTCCTCCAATCTGAAGAGCTGGTCCCATTCCAAAACTGCCAATCCCCCAAACCTCATTCGATTTTATGGAAAAGACCATGTGACATCACACTTCTAACTGCTTTTTCAGCACTTTCTGGATCTTGAAGTAGCTTCTCATTCATCCATGAATGATTTATTATGCACATTAAGAGTAACTTTTAAGCAGTTTCCTATGGCAAACCATCAATCCCTGCCTTGTAATCAAGCCTCAAGCCCCTCTCCTTACCAACTACTTCACTCCAAAGTTTGAGTATGATCCTTCATAAAAGGAGGACAATTTCCTTTTTATGTACCCTACATATATATCTGTCCTAGCCTCTAACTAACTTTTGATCACTCATTCACCTTATATTTGCATTGCCCCTACTAGTATGTAGGCTCCTGGAATTTAAAAGATAATCCTTATTTGTGAATTTTTGTTTTCCTAACACCAATAACAATGCTTAGCACAGGACAAATGCTTAAAGAAAGTGCCTGGGTTGCATCCAAGTTAGTCTTCAAAGTCAGGTAACTGGTTTACTGGAGAAGAGTTCCAAAATGCTTTTCATTTGTTTCCCCACAAGGCCCAGATTCAGCTGTAAAAATCAAGGCCCAGAATATTGCTGAACAGTTACTAGTTCCCAGAGTAAATATACTAACACACTCCACAGCCTCTCTGTATGTCATTTTTCTTAAAGTTACCACCTGTGTGGATAACAAAAGACTGCCATTTCCGCTCATGCCATTGTGTATGTGGAGCTCTAATATTCATTAAAGATACAACTGAAATGTTAATGATAATTGCACTCAAAAAGATAATAGAGGCCCAAGTCTCATATAAATTTCAGCATTTAATGATTATGCATACTTTTATATTTTCTCCCTAATTTATCTTACTTTCTGATAATTAGGAAAATCTGAGATCCCAATAAATGTGTAATTAATTTCAATATTTGTTTTTTTAAATTTTTTTTTATACTCAGGAGTAAGATATAAACTTTTCAAGAAGGTAAAGAGGTAATCACCATTATATAAAATGGTTACCTATGCAGAAGATAGACCTAAAACATACCTTTTGTAGGTATTTACAAGTAGAAAACACTTAATAATTTTAGGGGGAAAAAATCTGTATCTGTCAGGATTGAGTCAGAAAAATAAAAACCAATCTAAATAGTAAAAAAAAAAAAAAGGTGGGGGGTAATTCAGGGAGCAATTTATATAAGCAATGAAGGGCTAGGAAGCAAATGCATGTGAAAATGAGGAAATTCAGATATTTGTAACAAGT
Organism: Macroglossus sobrinus; assembly: GCA_004027375.1. Classification (NCBI taxonomy): domain Eukaryota; kingdom Metazoa; phylum Chordata; class Mammalia; order Chiroptera; family Pteropodidae; genus Macroglossus; species Macroglossus sobrinus. Next base: position 246,244 of record PVKZ01001947.1, on the reverse strand, counting down.
AACCACTAATATTCATTCAAGTAGGTATCTTTACCAGAACCCAGAGGCCGGGACTGTTCATCAGGAACTAGACCCACAGCATACAACTGCCTTATGTCATTGGGATAATGGGCTGGTCAGCAGAAGCTAGAGTCAAAGAGGAAAAAGGCCTTGCAAGAGACACTGCCTGTGTCAACGAGGAAGGGGAAAATTGCGTGACTTCCCCATTCCTCCTGTCCATCACCTCCTATTGGGAGAATCCTGCCAGAAACCAGAAAATATAGTAGCCTGAGAACACAACCGTAGGAATCAGCCAGCCCCATGTTTAAAAGCACAGCAAAAGAGATACAAAGAATGGCTCTGAGATCAAATAGGCAAAAATAATTTCCACTATATTTTTTCCTTAATTTTAAGTAGTAATTAGTTTTCAAAAAGAAATGTAGAATTCTTTCCAATTATTATAGCTGAAAACCTTAACACTGGTATGAATTTATTATATCTTTTCACATGGAATTTTTCCACAGGAATAACGAGTAATTAACTTTCTTAATATTTTACAATTAACTTTATTATTTATATTCTTAAATAGAAATCACTTGGAATCAATGAAATAAATCTCAATTATATCCTAATTCAAATAGAGAAAGAGGAAAGAATCTATCTGTACATTATTAGTTCACTGGAAAAGGAATGATGATAACATCAATTGAATACCTACTCTCAATCAGACACTTGGAGAAATTTCTCATATACCTAATTGTTTTTTTTCTTTTTTAAATTTTTACAGCAATCCAGAGAGTGGGGTATTACTTTTTACTTCTCAGAGAATAAAAATGAGTGTTAAAGAGATGAAGACACTTAACTAAGTTCATATTCTTTATAAATATAAGAGCTGGAAGTCACCTGAGGCCAATGTAATGTCCATGCCACACTAAACTACTTAGGATAACATTAGTTTCAAAGGGAGAAATAGCCAACACTGTTATTAAATGAGAAAAAAATCAAAATCTTTCTGGTCATTGGCTAGCTTGTACTCCTAAGGGACTTAATTCATATAGTAAATATTTATCTATTAGTTATTAAATATTTATTTTATCCCCAATTATATGTTGACCCTTGTTCTAGTCACTGAGCAGGGCAGTAAGATAGATAAGATCCATATTAACATAGAACTTGTCACAACCTGACATGCACTAGAGGATTAAAGCATATACCTATCTTTTCTATTAGTTCAATGGTTCTCATTCTGGGGTGATTTTTACCCCAGGAAACATTGAGCAATGACTAGAGGTATTTTGGGATGTCACAATCAGGGAATGCTACTAGTGTCTTCGGTATTGAGGGCAGTGTTTTAAATTCAATCAGGTGATCACAAAATATAAACTGCGTGGTTTATAAACAATGAGCATTAATTTCTCATAATTCTAGAGCCTGGGAAGACCAAGATCATGGTACCTGCAGATTCTATGTCTGGTGAAAACCCACTTCCTAGATCACCATTTTTCACTGTTACAACCTCAGAGAAGGAGAGAAGGAAGAGGGATTTCTGTGGGGTTTCTTTTATAAGAGCACTAATCCCATGAATGAAGCCTCCACCCTCATGACCTAAGCACCTCCCAAAGGCCCTACCTTCTAATACCATTACATTGGGCATTAGGTTTCTACATAGGTATTTTGGGCATGGGGGAGGAATCCACCAAATATTCAACCTATATCTGCCACAGATGTTCTTAAACATTCTATAATATACAGGACATTTTCTCTCCTCCTACCACATGCACACACAATAGTTATATGGTTCAAAATGTCAGTTGTGCCAAGATTGAGAAAAAACACTGCCCTAGGTGTATATAAAGATATTTTTATTTGTGAGTATGTGTGTGTTAGTTTTCTATTTGCTCCCATAAACTCCTTTAAAATTAGTGGCTTAAAACAACACAAATTTATCCTACAGTTCTATAGGTTAGATGTCCAATATAAGATCTCAGTGAAAATTGCCTGTTGCCAGGGCTGTGTTCCCTTCTGGAGTCTCTATTAGAACATCCATTTCCTTACCATTTCCACCTTTTAGAGGTTACTCATATTCCTTGGCTCATGATCCCCTTCCTCTATGTTTAAAGCCAGCAATGGTGGGTTGAGTCCTTTCTACATCACATCACTCTGACCTACTTCAACAGTCATATCTCCCGGTCATCTTCTACCTCTCTCTTCCACTGTTAATCACCCTTGTGATTTTATTGGGCCCACCTGCATAATCCAAGATGATATCTCAATGTTAAGATTAGATAATTTACAATCTTAATCCTCCTTTGCTATGTAACCTAACATATAGACATGTTCTAGAGGTTACGATGTGGTCATCTTTAGGGACGATCATTGCAATTATCACAAGGAGGAATGCATGTGCAACTTTTAGCAAAGTTATTTGCACAGATAGGTATTGAATTAAAGTGAGACTACAAAAGAATTATTTGAATTAAACTCAATTATCTTAGATATCCTTTTAAATTGGACTACCTTTAAATGAAAGTTTCAAGTACAGCAAAAGCAATATTCATACCTACCTAACTCTATACTAAAAAAGAGTTCTGAAATCTATCCCTCCTTATGTCTTCAACATGACATTTTAACATGTGTCCATCCACAAACTTGCTGAAATTAAAACCTGAAATAATGAGTGAAACATGTGAGAGGAATTTCTAATAGTGTCATTTTTGACCTTTTAAAATATTAACCTGTCACTTTGGTTTGGCATTAGAAACTCTTGGTTATAATCTTTGTAGCTAAGATTGTCCCATACAAAGCATTTTATTGTTGTTGTTGTTTTCTCTCAAAATTACACTGCTAGAAGAAAAACATTTCTTTAGTAAAATGTTGGTATCTTGTTTATTATTTTTTCACTACAACATGCAATCACTATTTCGCATTTCTGAAAACATGGGGATTAGCAGAAGATAAGGATGCTATGACCTGAAATGAAAAATAAGCAACTTAAGTCATGAATACCTAACTAATCCTTTTAATTTAAAATTTTTCCTGTTTATGTCAGCATCCCTGGTGTTATACCCTAAAGATAGCATCAATACATTAAGTCACAGCTTAAGCAAAGTGACTGGCATGAAGCCAGGGAAGAAAAAGTACAGATATATGTATAGCCAATAAATCTTTATAAAGTCTCTAGTATTTTAGGTCACTTTCCTGAATTTCTGGGGGTCAACAAGCATTAAGACCTAGTCTTTAACCTTAAAGAGTTTACTGGAGTTTCTATTTGGACTCTATGCATAGATTTAGGGAGTATGACCATTCTACTCACATAATAAAGTTTGTAAAATGTTAAGGGTATATATATTTTTTTCTATAGACCAGGTCTACAGGTTTCATCAGATTTTCAAATTGGTTCATGACAACAAAATGTTTAAGAACCATTAGTCTAGATGCAAACTAATAATCAGGATTAGAAAGCCCGGACAGCTAAGTGCAGGTACATGGTCTACTTTTTCTGAGTCTCTCTACTACTCGCTAGATAACTAGAAGATGCCAAAGGAGTGAGAAGTGAAGTGGTGTGAGGCAGATAGACGTTGGGACATAAAGTCACTCTGATTCTGCAAATTAAACTTTGCCACCAATCTTAATTATGCCCATTTTTCTCTTGGCACTACACATAATTAATTAATTTTTATTATTCTGCTGTGAATCATAAGATAAACAATTATCATTAGCAGATCCAAATTTTCTCTTCTGCTGAATGTTATCTTTGTCTTACATAAAGATTACAAGGGGCATGTGATTAAGAATTTAGTTAATAAAAACACAAAATCTTAATTGCCTTGGTAGTAATTTCTTAACTATAATCATAATTTGTAGAAAAAACAGTAAAATAATTTTATAGTTCAAATCTTATTGCAATGACTTCCAAGGAGAAGTCACATTATTTCACCAGACTTAGATTTTACTTAAAGGGTTTCTCAAAATAAGTGGACCAGCTAAAGCTTGGTAATCTTTTATTTATAGAGAGATTTTCATACTGATAGTGTACATTGCTTTGGGATTTGACACTTATTACTCACAAAGTTATTTTCCTTGTTTTCTGGAAAAAAAATAAAGATACTCTAAGATAGGCAACAATATTACTATTTGAAGATGGCAATACACAAAATAAAACTCAGAATCACTGCCAAGAAAATAAAACTGACCTGTCTAAGCTTGGAGATACTTATCAAACTATGTGCTTCAAGAACTACAATAAATATTCATTAGTCATTGAAGAGATTTTTAAAGGGCAGCAAATTTTGCTTAAAGGGTAATTACCTCAAAATATTTTCAAACTATACTTAAAATATTGTTACCAACACCAGCAATACTGCTTTACTCAGTCTCAAAATGAGTGACAAATATTGTTCTTCTCCTTATACATCCCATTCTCAGATATAATTTTATTTAACATTTGCCAACATGATTCAAAACTTAAAACTTGAAGAGAAGAACAAGGTAAGAAAGTTTCTCCTTAGCACTACTGATCACAAACTATACACCTCTTTGATCTCACTGTCACTCTTTGGCCACCCTTCAAAAAATAATTCAACTCATGAGCAGATCAGAGGAACTGAAGTAGAACCTTCCTTGCTGGCACAGTTCACTAGTTAGCAAGGACGCTTATTCAAATTTTAATATTGTTCTCCTCCCTGTTACCAATTCACCAGGTTCAGCAAAAGTTTTTATGAAAATTCCTCCTAGAGGATAAAGGGGTGACTCATATGAAAGTCAATAATGTGTAATAATTTCTTGCTCTTTCCTACCTCTATTTCATTTATAAGTAATTGCATATTTGAAGTTTATTTTAAAAATATAGTCCTGTATATATAGTAGGCAGTACATTATTGGTTTTTGCATAGTTTTGGTGTACGGTACTATTCTAATATAAGATCTTATATATTAGACTGTATATGAAACTTTATGTACTGATTTTGGTTAGAAAATTAGGATTACTACACTTACAGAAAAAAATCTTTTTCAATAAAAATATTATTTATTAAATTCTACTTTCTCTTTCTGCTACTGCTTTTATCTCAATTGAAAAAACATAATGGTCTACAACCTTCTAAAACTATATTTTAAAAAGGCAACAATATTTAGAAGTAAAGAAAAATGTCTATTCTGAAAGAAGTGCCAATATTCAAATGAAAATTTCACTAAAAATTAGTTCAATTAACCTTATTTCTTATGGACTTTTGTAGCTAAACCAATACTTAATTGATGTCAATACTCTCAGATAAAAGTGAGGTGATAGTTTCCTAGAAGCTGTCCTGACACACAGTGCCACATAATCATAGAATTCTAGCCAGACAGGAATGTCTGAAAACAACAGCAACAACAAAAACCTAAATAGCCTCCTAAAAAATGCATTAATTTTTAAAATTCTTATAAAATTCTTCACTCGTTTAAAAAGCCTACCAGTGTAAGTTCAGGTGATTGGACCAATGTTTCTCTGTGAAAGTAAGCCTGGGGAAATAACTTTACTAAATTCTAGATCACAAATGATACCCAATTTTTCCCAGATTTCACAGTTAGACATAATTGTTCCATACCGTTTAGATACCAGACAGTTATTTTTCAGGATTTCAATAACACTACCTCATATATTTCAACAGATTAAATATTTCCCATTGGATAAAGCACCTGGGGAATGCAATGACAGTTCTATTACCTAATGAGGCATATACTCTAAAATGCTTATGTATTCTTTTTTTCCTAAATTACAAATTTGGATATTTCAGAACAGAAGAAATAGAAAAATAGGGTATGTAGGTATGGTTCCAATGTTACTACTACATCACTGTGGAGAAAATCTGTAAGGATTAATACAATCTTATTTATATCATATAAACTACTGAATTGGGTTTTGACCCACTGATCAACATTTAGGTGATTAGTCTGTGAGCTTGGTATATTTTGGCTCTCATTAAATTGGTGTAAGCAAAGAATCATTTATGGCAGCATAGATAGGAAATTCCTCCAGAGAGAATAAGAATGAGTTTGTACATACTTATCCATGAAATTTTTATCTCAGTTATTTGATATTACTTATAACTTAATTTTAGAAAGTAAATTATGTTTTATTATAAGCAAATAATATATAGGTATCATCACATATAAGGTGATCTTAGAAAGTGATCTCTGTTATCTAGGTAATGCAATGCAGGTATAGATCATACAAAAAACTAAATCACTTTTGGAAAGTATTCTTAATTTTTTCTTAACACAAAAACAAAAACTGCGTTTATGGATACAGAGAATAGACTGGTGGTTGTCAAAAGTGATGGGGGGTGAGATGGATGAAAGAGGTTAAAAAGTATAAACTTGCAGCTATAAAATAAACAAGTCATGGGAGTGTAAACTATAGCATGGTGATTGTTGGAAGAGATAATCTAGAGAACATGATGACAGTTTGACCCTTGAACTGTACTTAGGCAATCTGAGGTTTCTTACCCCTCCCTCATCCTTGGAAAGTAGGTTCTGCCCACTTTTCTTACACTGGGAGCTGTTTAAAGAATTCAGACTATAGAGTAAGGAGTTGTTGAGACTATCTGGATGGAATACGTTACTACACCCCATCAAGGGCTCTACATAAACATTTAAGATTCTTGTAGGCAGGTGTGGAGACCTACTCATTTTGTAGTTGCCCAAGACAAGTCTTGTTTGTGACTTGTCTTACTTCTTAAGCCTGCCACCTACCATTCTGGAGTAGTCTGCTTTCTTGGGTCTCTCCTTTCCCCCCATTTACCAAGGCCAATTCCAGATTCTTCCACAAAATCTCTCATGGTTTAGAGTCAACAGTGACTGTAGTTAATAATGTTCTACATATGTGATAGCTGCTAAGAGAGTAAATAAAAGTTCTCATCACAAGAAAAAAAAGCTATAATTAGGTATGGTGATGGATGTTAATTAGACTTATTATGGTGACCATTCACTATACACACACACACACACACACACACACACACACACACACACACAAAATCATTTTGCTGTATACCTGAAACTAATATAATGTTATATGTCAATTATATCTCAATAAAAAAATAAAATAAATATTTAAGAGAGAATATACTTTATAACTTATTCTACCTTATAGGTATATTATGAAGTTACGTTCCTAAAAGTGAAAGGTTATTTGATTGAGATAATGAAATAGCATAATGCTAAGAACCATTTTTATTTTAGGTAGCTTAGTATTTCTTTCCATGTTAAAAATATTAAAGATATATGTTTTGTTTCTCTATTATTTTTTGTGTGTTTTAAAGCATGTCCAAAACTGGGTTCCTATATATAATCTTAATCTCCCCACAGCTTTAAGTAGAGATTGAATAAAACAGAGTGGGAGCCAATCTGAGGGCCCTGTCCTGAGCCATCATTGCTTTCAGGCAATGCCTATTTTGACATCCGTTAGCTCTGTAAAACTTTTCCTAGTGCAGATAATTTTTCTTTGGTTTCATTTTATAGCTCATTGAAAAGTTTGAAATATTTATAGTTGCAGAACAATGACTTGACTTTTATAATGCATATAGTATTTGACATGCTTTTTTGACCATTATAGCTTTTTTCCCCTTTTAGTTCTTTAGATCTATGTCTTGTGATGCTGTTATTGCCCTGCAGCTTGACTTGGAGCAGAAGTGCAGTGTCTTTCTCTTCCAGTATGTACCTTGTCAAGGTTTTAGTGTTCATAAAAAGGATGTTAATATTAGATTAAGATGTACTGGTCTTTAAAGAATATGGCTTTATACTTGTAGCCACACAGAATAATTGCTCTCCAGATATTCATTGGTAAGTATAATTTTGAAACATCTGTACCTAAATTCCTATTCAAAGACCCATTGAGAAAAATAATATTTGTGAATATTTTATACGGGAAGGGTAGGCTTTAAAATTTACTCATAGATTAAGCAATAATCAAAAATCTACCTCCTTGTTTTTGAACTAGCATCTTGTTGAATTTATGTTTAGATTTTTAATTAATTTTTTAGAATTTTTCTGCACTTCAGGTTATATTGAAAGGAGTTATAAGGAACAAACCTATGAATGAGTGCTGTGAGTATTATATGTTTACTGTTAAGATGTTTCTTTTAGCTCACTGTGATATTCTGAGATGATTCAGTAGCAATTCTTCTCCATTCTGAGTAACAGGATCAGGGTAGTAAGAAATATGTTTTAATCCTATGGACCATGAAATGAATAACTGATTCTTTTTCTCTTTCTTTGTTGGCTGCTAGAATACTTAGAACTAAACTTTTTATGAAGCTTTAAAAATATACAGAAATCATGTCATAGATTTTATGATCTAACCTTACCTCTCATTGCATCCCACTCCTTACTATATAGTTTGTTTGCTTTGGACTTCTTCTGTTTATCTTGGTTCACTAAAGACTTCTTTATAAACCACTTTAAATCCTTTCGATATAAAACAAAATGCTGAAAATAAATGGTATTCAAATGTGTTGTCTTTCTACTTTACAAAGCTTTCCTCAAAACAATGAGTCAACCAGAGGCAAGGATCTAACTTTGTCATAGTTGATAATTTTGGGGAAACAGATAAACAAAATGAAGTTTACAGAGCAAGATATTTATCAGAGAATATCCTTGTGATAAATCTCTGGAGAAGGAAGAAGAAGAATTCATGGATGAACAAAGCAAGACATTACGTTGCAGTACACACTGACAAAAGCCTCAGCTGCTCTGGAGCCAAATGGCCCATTAGAGTTATCCTACTTTGGGCTGTAAGAGAGGAGTCTTTATATTCCTTGTATCAATCAGTCATCAGACGTTGGTTGCTCTACGCAAAGCCTGACTTTGGGCAAGGCAGTTCTCTAAAACTAAGGCTGTCTTTGAAAGGGCTGACCACCCAATGCTGTCTGCCGATGACACTTCACAAGCCCATCCTTGGAAAAGGAAGTATAGCACCCAATTTATTACAAATATTCTAGGTAAGTCCATAGCCTAAGAAAATTAGAATACTCTGGGGAAATTAAATGCCCTTGAGAAGTTATTTTGGTTATAGAGTTCTGTGCTAATCAAATCTCTTTCTATTTTGCCTAGGAAAACCTAGAGCATATCTCCTTGAAAGGGTACAAGTTGAGTGATAAATATTCCACATAATTCCATATATTGTGTGGGTGCCTGTGTCTTAAAATGACATATAGTTATTATCTCTCTGTCCAGGCAAATTTTAGCTAGGTCCTATGTTCATAGTCTCACAAGACTATAAACAAAATGTTGGCTGAGATTTTTGTGTATATGTTTATTTATTATTCAACATCAGTATCTGTACTCAACCTAGACTTTAAACATGTACTCAAAGTAGAAACTAGCCCTGACATATATTTAACATCATTTACATTTCATGTTTCCTGTCATTACACTATTATAATAAAGAATCGCTGGTTTCATAAATATTCTTGCCTTGTACATTTCTATACTCATGAACAGAAAAGATTGTTCTTTAAGTAAATCTTACACCACATAATTTGAAACACTGAAAAATTAGGTAACTTGATTTATCAGCATTATATTAGGTAATATTCTCACCAAGTCTATTAGCCATTTTCCAAGTCCTTGAAGCAAAACTCCAACTTACAACATTCTTTGAATTCCATGAGCACATACACTGACTGTTCTGCTCATTTGGTGAAAGAAAAACATGAAAATAAACTATCTTTGCAGAGTAGATACTAGATTTTACTATGCAAAACATTAGTTTGCTTGGTGCTCAATATAAGTATTACACAAGTATTATAGAATATTTTTCATTTTTTATCTTAAATAACATTTTTTTTCCCTTTCCAATCAAATACAAATAATCATGGTAGATTTTTTTTCCTCTGTCTTTTTGGTTTTGACTGGCATAGACCTCAGGATTTCATCTGAATCCTCATTTTTTAAGTGAGAAAACTAGAATTTAGAGAAGCTCGATAATTATTCATTTCATTAAGAAAATATCAAGATTGGAATCCAGGTTTTCAACTCCTACTCTAGTGTTTTTTCTCCCTTATTACTCCATTCATTGATATTTATAGCTCTAAGAAATAAAAAACACTGACATATTTCTCATGCAATGTCTGCATTGGCAAGCTATCCCTTATTATCCACTTTCTAAAATAATTTTATTTTTAAGTAGCTCTTTTGAGTACATAGTTGCAACAATTAAAGATGAGGTTTGTTTTTGTCAGCCAATGTTTGTTTGACTTCAGTGATTAATAGTCTCCTTTTGCTTGCTAAGTTTCCTTATCTTGGTGAATAAAGGCTTAACAAATTGTTAAGCAAAGAACATACACTTCAAAATTACCCAGACACACCTGAGCATCAGATAACCTAACGAATTTAGAGACTGAAAAGATGAGCACATCAGTTTATTTTCGTTCATTGAGAGGAAATGTAGCTTAAGTGGAGTTGACTTTTTATGACATTTATTTAGTTCTTGAATTGACTGACAAGCCTATTAATGTATTCCTTGAACTTTATTAATGTAATTGGAAAACTGCTCACATGTCAATCAACTTCTAATAAGTAATTATGTTCATAAATACTGTAAAATTATTAGCTTTTAATTTGACCTAACTGCATACTTTCAAAACAGTAATATTTTCTTTTTCTAGAGGAACAAAATATTATACTGATAAAACATTCAGTAAGTTTATTCCTAAAATGCATTTCCTGAAACTGTGCTCAAAAGTTTACTATCATTAAATGGCCAGCAAAAAAAGAGTGCCAGACTAAGGCATGTAATAGTTTTAAAATTGCGTACAGTATTAACCAATTTATGTCATATTAAGTTATAAAGAGATCCTATTAAAAATAAACATGTGCTTGGACAAAGATTATATATCCATGGTCTGGTTTAAAAATATGGGTTCAACATGGAACAAGAGAGAATGAAAAAAAAAGAAATGAGGAGATAGATAGTGTCTAGAAATATAACATTTAAACCAAAAAGAAACAAAAAGGCTTTATCTCAAGTCACTCAGATATATTATTGTCTAAGTGTACTTTTACTCATGTAATAAAAATCTTTTGTAGTCTCTGAGCTAGAAACTCAAATCAAAGGGCACTGAGAATAGGATTAGGCTTGGATAACAGAAGAAACATGTTCCTGATTTGTAATCTCATGTCAGTTCTAAAGCTGGACAAACTCCTGACCTTTGGGATCTCTGAATAATCTCTGAATAAAGATAGAATTTGATAAAAACTACTATATTCTGAAATGATCTTCAATAAAAACTACTGAGAAAATTCACTGATTTATTCTTTAATTTATACTTTCCTCCTTAAGGTTAATTGTTTAATTAATAAATTCAATCTTTATTATAAAATTAAAATATTTACTAATAATTAAAGCTGTGTTAGAATTCAGGTTTATTTTCATGTAAAGAAATAAAGCTCAATTAATAAAATTATAGATTAACAATCTTTTCCAGATATAAGCCATGTACCTAAATTAATACTTAGGTATTGGAAGGGTAAACTCAGAGATAATACAAATAACTCACTTACTCAGTATTCATGTTAGAAATAAAACATGCATTCACTGGCACCACATTATCATATAATTTGTTATTAATATTACTTAGAAATGCTGCAATGTCATTTTGAGTTCTATAGCATAATATTCCTATACAACCACTATGTTATTAACCTAAAAAGCATGAGAAAATAATGTAAAAGGGCAAAAATATACATTTTCCATTCTATTAGCTTTATATAACTGCATTTTTCTTGAAAAGTATTTGTAGTTGGGATAAATATGCTCTTACATTTTAGTGTGCAAGCAAAATAATATAATTTGATGATTTTGTTTGTATCTGGAGACTATAATTTAGCTAGTATGATTTATGACCTACCAAAAGAACATCAAAGTATAAAGCATTGTGTACCATATTTTTTCAATTACTCTACATTTAAATAAAGTATTTCTAGAAGGCTGCTTCTTTTCATTGTGATTTGAATTTAAGTAAACAGGAGTTAAATTGAAACAGAAAATTGCAAAACTGGAGGGCAACTTCTAAAGAGTTACTGTCCATATTTCAAAAAGTTCTAATATTTTAATGTAGCCATGATTGGTTATCAAATATTTATTTTAATGTATCAATCATGAATTCTTGAGGATTTATTGAAGGGGTAACGCAAAGGAAGATACAAAGTGTAACATATATGAAAAATCATAATACAGTATTAATGGATAATTTTTGATTTTGGTAAGTGAGGTTTTATAAAGAACACCTTGGGGGATTATATGACTATAATAGCCATTACATTTAATGGACTCTCGGAACACAAATCTCTGAAGACAATGGCAACATATCTTTCAACATTGTCAGTTACTTCTGAGTCATTTCAATATCTAAATAGCGAACATTTCTAAGCATAATATTTCAGGATATAACAGTTATGGTAATACATACCTTGCACAGTTAGATGCACCTGCATTGTTCTCGGTGTATGTTGAGTCTGAACAGAACACGTGTATGGGCCATCATCTGTTACATCTACATTCTGTATCTGGAGGCTGTAGTCCCTTTTATTCAATGTTGAAATTGAAACTCGAGGATCCACTGACCACTTATCACCTCCCGCAAAAATAATACTTGATCGGTTAAGCCAGGCACCCTTTGAAGCTCCATCTTCCAAATAACACCTGAAAATTGCCAGAGACAGAACACTATTAATCAGAATGAAAATGAGAGACATTATCTTTGTTCTGACTGTATTTCCATATGTTGAATTGCAGCACTTCATCAAATGCAAATATCAAACATAAATGCAGGAGACATGAACACACTGGTACATCTTTCATTCCCAGTACAAATATGAAACAACACCTGCATACAGTTTTGTTTTGTATTATTTCATCTTTTAGGAGTGTGTGTATACATGTGTGTTTTAATTCAAACCCAGTCAAAATCTTTTTTCATTCTATCTTAATAACAAGTAAATTTAAATAAGGTTAAATTAATTCAAATAATTTTAACATTAAAACACACTTTTTTCCTTTAAAAGTATAAGAAGTAAGAAAGGTCTGAGTCATCCTGGTTCTACCTAATCTAATTCTGAATATAATGTACCAGATGCAGAAAGCATAGAATAGTACCATACACATGTTTATTTTTTAAATCACCTGCATTGGCAGAATAGTAAGCCTGTACACTGAAACCATAAACTTCATTTTACTAATAATATTTCTGTTTTAATTAGATGTAGCAATTTTAATATAATACCTATAGTAGTAAATTCTCACTGCCTTTTCAATAAACTCACCAACAGTATTTCCAGGCAACATTCATTTATTCAATAAACATTTATAAAGCATGTACTATTTATGTATTCAAAATGATATTGTTCTTGCTCTCCAAAATTTTGGCTAGTATAGTCGAGTAAAGAAGACAATAAAGCAATTCAGTTAATACTGCAAAAAAAATTATTAAATCAAGCTACAAGTTCATGAGAGACAATGACTCAAAAAGGGTGCTGGGTGTAGAAAAAGGCTTTTTGGAATAGAAAATACCTGAAACAAAGTGATGAGGAGTATAAGACATTGCATTCTAGACAGAGGCGTTATATGTGGGCAACACTAGCAAAAGGTGAGAGAATCAGGGATTTCAAGGAAGTACAAATAAGAGATATAAAGAAAGGATGAGAGATGAAACTGGAAAGATACATTGGAGACAGATGACGATGGCAGGCAGGATGACTGTAGATTTTAAGGTCACATTTGAAGACATTTATTCAAAGTTGTATTCTATTCACAAAACTCAAAACATAGTTTTGTATCTAATAGAAGTTAGGCACATCAAGATTTAGAACAGAAGGTTCTGGTCATATGTCAGTGATTTTGCTGAGGCCTAGAATTCTATGTTTCATCTTGAAAACATTCCGATACAAATTAAAGACTGGTTCTTTCAAATGAGTACAAAGCACAGCCACAGAATGAAAATACACATATATCGAAATAGTTTGACAGCATTTCCAAAGAACACCTTGGGGGATTGAACACAGTGTTTGAGATTGCTACAAAATTGCAAGCTGAATGCAACAGGGTAGGCTGCTGTCAACTGTATGAAACTAATCAGTGAGTGAAAAAAATAAGGAACAGGGTACATTGCAGAATCTAATTTGTAGTCAGTTTCACCATCTACACAATTCAAACTAGTAGAAGTCATAAAGGTCATTGTTAATTGAAAAGCTTTTCCTTAGGTGCTTAATGAAGAAAATAAAACCCACTTTAATGACATAATTAAACAATTATAGTATATTGTCATTTTCAATAATATGCAAAAAGAAGATAGATAGAGGAGGCATATTTCCAATTTCACAGGATCCCATTTTTACTGGTATAGGATAGAACACTGAAATGCCATGGCTAGGATTGTGATAATTCCAATGTTTGTATTTACTTTCTGGCTTCATCTGCATTTATGACCTTCAGATGTTATCCTATCTGGTGCTTATAACAACCCCATTGAGTATGGATTGCTATGCCCAATTCATCACTAAAAAATAACTGGAATGTTTAGGTTATATGACTTGCACAGCCACACTATGAGTGGTTAACAATGTTGAATTTATAATCGAGTCTTATATTTCTACATTCAATGTCCTTTCCACCATAATGCTGATCAAAGACTTTTAAAATAGGTTTCAGAAATGAGATGATTAGAATGTTGTAGAAATTACTGCAAGTAATTTCTTATTTACTGAATGTGACCAACTACTTAACCTGTCTTACTCCAAAGGGAGCAGAAAATTAATTATTAATGGATATTTTACCATGAAAGTCTGATTTTGAACACTCTGCCATGTATTTCCCTTTCCCTAGAGGCAGCAGCAGCTTTACCCTTATTGGCGGGGGTGGGGGTTAAGTTAGAGGACCACAGAGATTAACTAGCTTTTAGACACTAGAACTTTCATAGACCTGATCTGGGTTATAACTCCTAGTCTTAACATAAGCACCATTCCTCTATTCTGGCATGTCAGAGACAATTCTGAAAGAACAGAAGTTAACTTCTACTCTGTGAAAATGAAGAAAAGAGCCCTTTATGTCTCCTTGGCTTAGATAACTATATTTTATAATTGTTATTGGTCCCAACACAAAGCTTTTAAAGACATGTATGAAAAAGATCCTTGAATGAGATTCAGAAAAACAAGCAAAAAAAATTTTTTTTGGATGACTTCCTTGGATTGCTGTAGAATTATTCTCAAATTACACTACTGATTAGAACTGAAATAACTCAAATTACCACATATGGAATTTTACAACTTGGGAATGGCAAGGCTGAGGCATGGTTTTCTATTTTATAAAAATCCTAAGATACTTATACAGAGTACATACAGTTGTAATGCCAACTATGAGACGATTATATAAAATATATGAAACAGGCTAAACATACACATATGATTTCTTAAGAATGGGGACTGTTTTCTGTCTCTCTACATCCACATTCACTTTATTATTTATTTCTTTGTTTATTTGTTTATGTATTTATTTATTATTTTTTTTAATTACAAAGAGATACTGCCTGATGTGTGTAAGCAATCTGAGTCAGTGGGTGTGGAACTGAGCTCAGCTAGCAAAGTGGTAGGTGTGGGGCAGAGAAGGGCTGGGCTCATAACTATTTGAAATAAGAAAGAACTACAACATTTAACTCTATACTTAGGAACCACTAAAGAACCTAACAAAGTGGTTCTTTACATTGACTCTCCTCTAACCCTCTGAGACAGATCCTATTATCTTTATCAATGAAGAAATGACAGGACTGGGAGATTGTATCTTGAATAAAGCCAGCTGGTCTGAACTCTTAACCATTGTGACAGACTAGTCTATGCATTCTTAGAGTCAGAAAGCAGCTAGAGTAAGGTGCTCTTCCTGCTCAGGATGGAGAAATTCGTGTGGGAGGAAGAGGTTAGTAAAGTAAGGACAGTGAGGTCATTAATAGGGGCAAGATAAAGCAACAATTCCAAGGTTGCAAATGCAGATTTTTTTCTTCTGGACTTCAAAATTGAACATTTTTAGAGCTTGTGTGCTATAGACAATGAAATAATCTGAATAAAAATGTTCAGTAATGAATATATCTTTTAATTGAGTACAGCATGAATTTTCTTTAAAGTGTTTTTTTTTTGTTAAATCTGCTAGACTATCTACTTTATAGGAAGATGAGTGAAGCAGTTCCAAAAATATACTTCTCAGCATAAACTGTGTTAACACTATGACAAATATCATGACAAATACTTAAAGTTTCAGTCAGTCATCTGAATGTTTTGTATATCTAGTTTCAAACATCTGGTTGTTGAAATATATAGAAAATAGACTATTTCATTTTGTTTTACCCAAACTTAATATAGTTAATATTTAAGGTAGTTAATGTTTTACCCAGGCTTAAGATAGTTAATATTTTTCTAGTAAAAATTGCACTTACTTCTGAATTATTTTAAGGAGATCTTTTATAAATGACATTACCACACATTAGGCAGATCCCTATTTAGGGGGTGATAAGTCCTATTTGGCGATCTCCTAGTTGATCAAACTGATGTTGGAATAATTCTGATTCTGTGATAATCTCTCCTGTGGTGATTAAATATGAAAGTTGGATATCAGAAAGTTAAGTGAAAATTAGCATATTTAGGTTATTTATTTATTTTTAAAGTTCTATTAGAGAAAAAAAAAAGCCTATGGCTGCTGAGGAATTTTTTTCCCTTTCATATCTCTAATTCCCTACAACACTTTCCAAAAAACATAAGTCTTAGCACCATTACAAGTACCCCACATGGCAGGATTTACTCAGCTTTATAAAAAGAGTCCAGCTTTTCTCAGTATATGTTGATTAATGAAAGTTTCTATTAAAGGTACTAATTAATAAAACAAGAAAAGTATAATTTCCCTTGGATTCAAAACTAAATCATGTGAAAATGATATTCCTATGAAGGAATTGGCTAGTTACCTTCACAGCTGTCTTTTCATTATACCACAAAGTTCTAAATTTGACAGGAGAACTTTCAAAAGAATACGAAAAAAAAAAATGTAGAACACCATACAACCTCCATGCTAATTCTGCAGAGAAAGAGTTTTGATATCCTGGATTCCAGGCCAAAACAAAGTAAAAGAATTAAAGTGGAGAATAAATGAAGCAGAATTCTATCCCTACTCTCACTTGTCTTTGTTTTTAAGGCATTCTCTTCTTAATGTCTTTCATGCCAGTTATTCACTAAATATAGTAGATATAGAGATAGACATATGTGTACACACATATACGTTTATATGTAAATTTTATTATATAATACATATAATATTTTCCAGATAGTAATATCATTATATATAATATTATACTTTATTTGAAATTTTAAGTTCTATTTTACCACTATCATGGCAAAAACTATTCTGGGGCAGAAACTATTCTTTTTCTTTCTTTTTTTTCTTTTTCTTTTTTTTTTTTTTAGGCAAGGCAAACTTTGGTTGACCTCACAGATTGCAAGGACCTTGTCTGCTTACAATCCTTTATTTTTAAAAAAAAAAAAATTTTACGCCTACAGCTCCTGGTCTTTCTGAGTGGTCTCTCATCCAGGTACTAACCAGGTCCGACCCTGCTTAGCTTCTGAGATCAGATGGGACTGGGCTTGTTCAGGGTAGCATGGTTATTGATAGAAACTGTTCTCATGATCTTTCTATTTTGGCAGGTGTAGGAGGTACAAGGTTTTGTTAAAAGAAATCCACACAATCAACAATTAGTCCAAAAAGCCTCAGTTATTTAATGAAGTACTCATGCCTAATAGGTAATAGGAATTATATTTTTAAAAGATATTTACATAAAAATGCACTTCTCCAGGTAACAGTTAAATACTATTGTATAGAAAATAATACACTAACATTATTATCTGCCAGATACTATTGTAAGTGCATTACATATATTTCTCATTTAACCTTCACAACAACCCTTTGAGATAGGTACTGACAAGTACTATCATCATACCCATCTGCAGAGAAGAAAGTGAAGTATAGAGAGGTTAGATAACTTACAGATGACTTTCTTATTGAAATTTGTAATGAGTGGGAATGACTTCATTATGGAATAATTGTATTAAACATCCAGGCATAAGTAACTAAGTAATATTCATACCTTTTAATCTTTAATGCATAATTTAAATTCTTTAAGTCTGCTTTTTTTCCCAAAAAAATTTATAAGCCAAATTTTTCTTTCTTATTTTTTAAAATTAAGTTTATTTGGGTAACATTGGTTAACATAATTATACAATTTTCAAGTGTACATTATAATCCAATATTTTCAATCTCTAGAAAATCATTATAATTAGTTTTTGGATTAATCACTAAATTTCAAACATTAAAATCACTTATTTAAACTTGTAATTAATTGAACTTTTCTATGATAAAACAAATTGCTTTATCTTCTTTTTTTTATTGAGTCGTTTAAGTCAAACTTCCATGTAAGCATAAACATTTGTGTTTAGAAAGGTCAATGCCAAGAATTTTTACACTTTTAGGGTGCTTTAATAAATTATTTGTAAATCATTCAACATAAAACTAACATTTATCAAGTAAAATAAGCATGAATTGAGTGAAGGAGAGTCTGTACTTTATAACTAAAAAAAATAGGAAAGTCTGAATGGCAAAATAACTTTATTTTCAGCCTGTTACTGCAATCTAATTAATTATCACATTGTCCTGATTATAATAATAAATTGCATTTGCGAATGATGACTTTAGGTTAAAAAGTATAGAAAATACTTTACTATATGAAATATATGATCTAATTTAACACTCACAAAAATATTTTGAGAGGTAGGTAGGTCTTATCTTCACATTAAGAATGGTGCATGCATGAATAAAGGCTCGATGAATGAGACAGAGAATGTAAAAAGGAAGAGGTGTTGCATATTTAGGAAGTTAGTTTAGGACTAGCTTTGTTGGAATAGCTTTAATCATGAATCAAATTGTAAATTTGTCACTTCTACTTTTGAGTTTTTGAATTCAACTAAACCAGCTTGCTTTCTCCCACATGGATATGAATGTGAGAGATCTGGAAGGGCTTCAAGATTTCTGTTAACTAGCAGGTGCTCTGAACCGCTGTGGGGAGAATTCTGTCTGTAGTGCTGTCTCCCTGGCAGATGCTTCCTAAAGACGTTGGACTTTCACCTCAGGAGCTATAAAGGGAGTGAACACTACATTAAAAATGCATGGAGGAGATGTTTAAAATAACCTTATCAGAGAGGGAGAATGCAGCTGGCCCAGAGAAGTGACTGAGATAAAGCTCTAAGCTCCAGGTAAACGTCTCTATTCTGTCCTCTTGGGGAGAGAGCCAGGTACAGATACCTTGTTCTCAAAACAAGGGTTGGGGGAAAGCCACCATGGAATTCTGTACTAAAAACATCAGCAACTCTACTCCCTTACATCAACCATTTTTGTGTTTAAATAATTTAGAAAGTATTCCATTTGCATATAAATACAGATGATAAAATAAAAAAGCATAAATGAACATACATAAAAGTTCTAAACTCATTTGTTTTGGCAAACTAAGTGCATGCTTCTTTACAGCATCAGTGAATACAGATATTTAAAGAACAAAAAAACTGTAAGAATTACTCTGTCTCTCATCTCTGTCTCTATCTGCTTATGCTGATCTTTAAACTTTCTGCTGGTCACTGCTGAATTTCTCTTCTTTCATTTTTTTTTCTAATAAAAAGTATTCTAAGTACAAGTTTTATTTTATGAAAAAATGGCTACATAGCATAATTAAAGCCAGACTTGCAATCATTAACTAAAGTAGCCATTAATCCATATTTATCTGTTCTCTCATGAGAAAGTTGACTAAACTATATTTCATGAGCTATGCCTGAAAATATAAATTAGGGAATGTACCCCAGAGGGAAATAAAAAGATATAGTTTTTTTTACATCTGATTCCTGCAAACAAATTTAAATTCATTATATTTTCTCCAAAGATGTTAAAAGTTAAAAATAGTCTCAAATTTAAGTCTTTGCTAGATTACATGGACAACTTATTTGTCTTTAAAAGGTAGCATAGTGTAGTAATTACAGTTAATATTGGAGTTTAAATATTAGCTTTCTTATACACTATCCCTGGCACCAGGATCATTAATTTACCATAGTTTTCTCCCCTCTAAATTGGGATTAATAAAACTATTGATCTGACAAGATTGTTACAAAAATTAAATTAGTTTAACATGTCCAGGATGCCGCCAGGTATTTTGTAAGTGGGTAATTAAAGGTAACTATTACTGACCTACCTTCCTATGATCCACTGTGCTTAAAAACAAAACAAAATACCACCACCAACAATGATAAAAAAAAAAAGTTGTGCTATAAAATATAATTAAAAGAAAAAAAAAAGAGGCTCTCTTTGTTTCTCTACATTGTCATAGCACAGGGTTGGTTCATAGAAAGAATTTTGCAGATAAGTCATTCTTTAAAGTAGTTCTCTTATTTTACCCTCTTTGAACTTGCAGAAAAGCATTTTTCTTTATAAGTTACAAAAATGTTTAATCATTATATTGTACTTGTGAAACTAATATTGAATGTCACAACGGTAATTACAAAAATTAAAAAATAAAAAATATTGCCTCCATCTTAAACCAAAAAATTCTATTGAGACGCAAACTTAAGTTGAGAAACCAACTCCTTGGTTTACTTGCAATTTTGGGGAACAGGTAACTCAAGCTTTATTAAAGTTTAAGTTACTTATTTGCAAAATGGAGATAGCACCACCCTTACTAAGTAAATCCTATTTCGGTATAAGATCAAATTAGACTGTGCATGCGAGCTGAATTTATAATATTATAAGGCAAAATATAAGTGTAATATTTTATAATTAATATAAGATTTTATGAGTTAATTTTCTTAATAACTCCAAGACATGGTTATGAATCTCTATTTGGAGATTACATGAGCAAAGTGGTCTTACCAAGCTTAATGTGATTAAATAAAATGTTACTAATTATTTTCTTTTTGCTGTAATGGTTCATATAATGATTTTCTATATTATATAAACTCTTACTTTTTAAAATTGCCACCTAAAATTATTATCATAGGTGAAGTTCTTTGAAAACCTAATAATTTATGATTATTGTAAATATGGTTCTTTAAAAATAAATCCATTAATTTTCACTTTTATAAATATGTCCAAAAAATCTAAATAATATAGTGTTTTGATATTTATTATTATCCACTTAAAACACATGAACAAATTTTACTTTCAAAGAAATGGTACATTGTTTTCTTTTTTCTCCTCAAACTCATATTTTCATTCTACTTATGCCATATAATTTTCTCATTTTAATTAAAAAAATTTTTTAAGTCTTTTATTGATAACTTATTTTCTCTGTAATAAGACTAAATATATAGATTTGCTATAAAAAATCTGTGCGACTGTAAGAATTTAAGTGTAAACAATGTTATGAAATGTTATTTTTATAATTATTAATAGTATACAATTGATCAGATTTTACATATCATGTACTTTGATAAATATTTACTAAACTTTTTTTTACTTCATGTAGTTAATACTGAATTATCTTAATGAGGCGATTTTATCCAGCTACATGGATAAACTTTCTTGTTCAAGTAAATATATTATTTGCTTACGTTTTGGGGTTTAGAATCAATTCTGAGAAACCCAATTTACTTAAATTAGGCTATGGGAATAGAAGGAGTCCTGTTATAGAGCTGTCTCTCAAATCTTTAACTCCATTAAAGTGATATAAGTGCAGTAATCTATCACCAAAAATTATTCCTAATGCCCTATCAGTTTATAATCTTATTATAGCTTCCTATAGATGTGTTAAAAGCAAGTTGGAAACATTTATTGTCTCAACATCGACACTAATATTTAAAATTTTTTCATTAACTGAAGGTTTTACACTTTAGGCTATGCTACATAATATGATTCTACATTTTCCAGAGATTTTGTAAATGAAGATTGTGAAAGGAGGTACAAGCTGGAACCAATCTAACCAGGCAGATCACTTTTAGGAAAGAATACATATAAAAATTTAAGAAAAATTTTAAAAACTATCTGCTCCTTAATAAGCCTTGGAAAGTCATCATATACCTTAAGGATATTTATACAACAGTTTAAAACTTTTTGATACCTGGAATGTTATATTTTGTATACTTTTCTATTGTTCATCTATATAACTCCCTACTTAAAACTATCAGCATATCTGCCTCTAATTTTTCTCCTTTTTAACCTTCATTTTTAATCTATCTAGAGGTAAAAAAAAAAACAGAAGAATTTATGTGAGAATTACTAGAACATTAGTTTACAGATTAATTGTAGTGCCCCAAAGACATAATTTATTAAAATACCTGTACTTTTTAAAATATAGTTGCTTTACAAAGTATTTTCACTTCCTTCAGTATTAAGTCTATATTTAAAGTTGCTGTAAACCTGTTTAAAAAAAAACTTGGATGAGATGGGCTGTATTACAATTGTCCACATAACAGTAAATTAAAAAATATTTATCTTATCTCTTAAAACTAATACTAGCATTTTAATTTTGCTAATGTCCATGCTCTTGGTTATTTCTTCATGTTTATACAATATTTAAACACACTTGAAATTTTAAGCCAATACCCATGTACTTTAAATGCTTATTTTTAAACATATGTCTTGGCAGTCTCTTTTATATACTTAAAATATACTTATTTTTTTCTCTATGATCAAAGGTAGCAATTTTGTTATTGTTAAATCTTTGTTGCTTCAAAAGCTGTGTATGTGTGCATGTGATAGAGAGAGGGAGACAGACATCTGATGCAAAACTGGACAAGAAGTAAAAATTAATACAATTATAATAATAGTAAAGGATGGAAAATTTGAATATGTAACCAACACTTAATTTATATTAATTACATCTGAGCTCTTTCCTACAGAAAATACCAATATCTCTCCCAATATTAATGTGTCTCTTGTTAAGGATCCACCCAGCAGTAGTCTCTAGTGGACAGCTGGACCTGTCATATCTCAGTGCCTGACTGGCTGAGGAAAGAAATTACTTCCAAGGGATGTAAAATTCCACTGTGATTTATGAAAAACTGAAATTTCAGCCGTGAATTTCTGGCTGGACATCCGCTTACTAGGTTGATGCTTATTTTTCTATCTCCATGACTGAATTCTCAAGGTTAGAATTCTGTGATATTAGTCAATACTTACATGAGTCACTCTAAAAAGTTAACCAGAAGAGTAAAGAAGAAAGTCATCACTATAACATTCTCTAAGAACTGTGAGCTGAAATCTGGGGAAATGTTGATGTGGTTTCTCCAAGGATAATTGAACCCTGAATTCAGAAAAACATGATATTGAATCAGAATTCTTCCTGACACTAGCCTTAGACATTTGTGGACTATTTAATTTTTCTGTCTTCACATTTGATTCTTTAAAATGAAGATAGTAATATATACTTGGAAGGGCTATTTTGAGGTTTAACTAAAATGTCCCAGATGACAAGACCTAAGCGCCAAAACTTAGATATCATTATTTTGGAAAACTCTCCCTGACATCTCTATTCCATGTCCCTACTTTAATAAACCTCACATAAAGCCTGCATTCCCCTTAGCATATTAACTATTTTGCTTCATTACTCCATACTGTAAAATTGCTTGTTTAATCATTTATCCATAGCACTAAACTGTAAAGGACCCTGGTTTCTGGCATATTTATTATGATGCTCAGAAATAACTGCAACATCTGTCACGTAGTTAGTGCTTAAAAAAATTATTTGTGTTTGTGTGTGTGTGCCTTTCAAATACTATGAGACCTATAAAGTACTGTGACAATGGTATATAAAAGAAATTACAAACTGCTAGAAACAAGAATAGGATGGAAATAGGTCAAAGTAAGATTAGTACACTGGTAGCATTGACATTCACTTTACTCCCATTGTACTTTAAATTTTTGCTCCTGGTTACCCTTAACTAAAGTACACGTAAAAATTTCTGGGTTTCCTCTATGGTTCAAAATGAAATACATCATTTGGAAAAAAATGGGTATAATTACTATAAAATAATTTACTATAAAACTAATTGAGTGAAATTCTAGCTTTGATATACTGAAAGTAGAACAAACCACAATTTGTCTCAGAAAAACAAATGAAAGCCACTCATAGTGGTATTTTCTTTCCTAAATTTCCAAAACATGTGAGAAAAACTCAGGGGCTACTTTAAATAGATAAAGAGTGGGTGAGGAAGAGTCATTAAGAAAACTTCCTTAATTAAATGAACAAATATATTAAGTATGGTAAAACCTTACTCATTTGGCTTTCATTTGATTGGAATATAATATTTTTAGGTTTTTAAAATTTTTTCATGATTAAATATTATCAATATATCATTTAGTTCAAAGTTTCTACTTTATAACAGTATCATTCATTTTCTAACAAAGATAAATTTGTCATTTACTGTCCTCAACTTTATCTACTTTTTTTTTGCTGAATACTCTAGTTATTACTTTTAGCATAATTTGTAGTTAACAATACATACTTGGGGAACATAATTAAACTTATAAATTTATGGTAATAATTAATTAGAGAAGAAAAAGGGGAAGAATGGAAATTAAATGCTATTTTTAAAATTAAAAATATAAAATATAGTGCTCCTAATATTTTAAGCATTATTACATTTGAATTTTTTTTTTACTTGAAATACTTTTCTTCTAAAGACCATTTTACTCTTGAGCTGGTTTCCAATGTAAGGAACTCCTTACCATTTACTCTATAATTCTCTACCTTAGCCATTAATCTCTCACGTGAAGCTGTCAAAATCTTTTATGAAAATCGAAGTGTACTATATCCACTTTTCTTATCTCTCACAGTGCATTATTTTCAAGCAGCCCAGCAAGTTAGTTAAGCACAAACTGCCTTGTAAAAATCATGTTAGAAATATAGCCATGCTTTCCTTAGCTTTTATTCTGTTACCGGTATTTCACAATTGTCTTTGCAATCAATACCAAACACATGGGGCTATTGTTTCCTGGATTGCTTCTCTCCTGAGCTCCTTAATTCATGACTCATTTCTGATTCAAAAGGACTTCATGGATGCGGTACTATATATACACAAGCATCTTTTTCTCTTTCTGTAATTGGCCTCTCTAATTATGAGCCCTTGAAAGAAGGTATCATATTGTTTCTTTGTTTTCTCTAAAGCATTAGTTCATCATATGTATATTTTCAGGATTTCAAATCAACACTGTATAGTTCTTTGACAGTCTACCTTATTTTCATGTACTTAGTACAAGAGAAAAAAAAGATGAATTATAAAATAAATATAGGACTTTACAGAGAGCTAATAGACTTTAAGGTGGCATTTTATTGAGTTAAAAGTAAATGAATAGATTAAATTTCCTTTCAAAAACACACTGCTCCAATAATTAAAGGAAACTATTTTTGGCAAAGTATACTTTTGATTTTGCCAAACCCCAAATTGTCTTACAAATAATGAGAAACATTGTCTTTCATTGTTAATAACGGCTGAAAGTCATCATTATCTAACGAATGTGCAATGACTCTTGTGAAATGAGTTGGTCATCACAATCAGCTATTAATGGACAGACAACTATAGAAAGCAAATCACCAATAGTACCATAAATTAAACTCTACTATGTATTTAAACACAGAAAACCAGGTGAAACTGAGATATACCTGTCTCATCATAATGAAAAAAAACTGTACTTCAAACTGAATTCGACACTGTTATTTTGACATAGAGTTTGAGTTAATTCTCATTTCAATTCCCTCAACAAAGTTTCTTTTGAATTATGATTATGCAAGAACACTAGAATATTAGAACAAAATAAAAAATACATTTTTCTTACTTTAATCTTACAATCAAGAATGAAGGATATACAAAATATTTACTTTGTGATAGATATGATAGAAATATCATGAGACATAATTGTTTATAGAACTCCAAGAAGGTAGAGAACCTATCTCACTGCCTTAGAAGAATCAGGAAAACTACCTAGAAAACTTGGGATGTGAGATGGCTTTTTATAGATAGGAATTAATTAGAAAGTTAGGAAGGATGAGTAAGAGCTATCAACAGAACAGTTCTCAGGAGGGGAGAAGAGAATCACAGGTAAAGAGGTACCAAAGAGGGAGTAAGATAGCATGCAATCTGATATATTAAACAGGCATGTATGAGAGAAGTGAGGAATAAGTTTCCAAAATTCATCTGGATGTGAATGAGAGATGATTTCAAATATGAACTTGTGGATTCGGGAACAATTTCAATAGGCAATAGAGATGTTTTTGAGTAGATAAAGAACATTCTTGAAAAAGTTCGGGAGGAGAGCTCTTCTGAGCATATTTTATGAACTAGATAATAAGTTGATTTCACATATACTATGTGATGTCATTTTCATAATAACTGTTTAAAATATAATATAATTTATTTAGATATTGAAAAATAATCTTCAGAGCTATTAATAATTTTTCCAAGCTAGAAGAATCAGAAAGCAATAGTACTTGTATTCATTCACTCATTCATTTATTCACTAAATCATTCATTTATCCAATCATTATTTCTACCAAGAAGCTATTGAGCTCCCTACTTATTTCAGCACTGCCATATTAGCTAGAGATGCTGAGTTAGAAATATATAGTCCCATAAATTCTAGAAATTTCTAGAATAGTACGAAGACATATGGGTAAACAAATCATAAAGATATTCTGAGATAGGTAGTATAATGTAGGTAACTGAAAAGCCCAAAAAGGGAATAAAAGAAGGAAAGCATAAGTCTTCCTTGTGTAGTCTGAATTGAAGAGAGGGTACTTAAAACAGGCAGACTATTCAATTAGAAACTTTTATGTTAGCCATAGGTCATGACTATCCTGTCAACAGAGAAAATCCAAGACAATAGTTGGAAGAGTCATGGTCAGGGTAGAACTGTTAGTCTTGAGAGAGATGAAGGGTACAAAACAGGTGTGAACAGATGGCATTTCCAATTGTTTGAATTTAAGTATCTGGAAAAATACAAGTGCTATTTAAATGTGGAGAAATTAGAGGACTTGGTTTGAGGGTAGAAATAATAATTACTTTCTTTTAACATATTGTATTTGAGACACAAGTAGCATCGCCAGGAGAAGATGGTTAACAAGTGATCATAAATGCAGTCATCAGTAAAGAGACATATATGGAAATTATTCACAGTAGATGTTCATGCTATAGAATATGAGGAATAAAAAGGAGTTTGAAGAACAGAACCTTGGAGATCTCACATATTTTGGTATTGATAACAGTAGGGAAACATTTGAACATGAAAACCAAGAAAAGCTTTAACAAGAGGGGTGTCCTTAAGTGTCTAACACTATACAGAAGTCAAACAGAAACTGAAAACATGTCATTAATTACAGGATTATTTCTCAGTTATATTACTGAGAGTAGATTCAGTAGAGTGATGATGATGTAAGGATGTAAGCATTTAAAAAGGTTTCATTGGAGAGAAGGAAGATCAACAATAAACTAATTTTATCGATGCTCAATTGAACTCTTATAAGAACTAGATTCATGTAAAATTAAAACTTTTGATAGCTTTTCTAATCTTACTCCCTTTTAATTTCATTGCATTTTAATATCTCTAAGCATTCTTCCTTTAACTTAGTACTTATATACCACAAACTTTAATTAGAGATAAAACTGATCAATTAGATGATCATGAGCATCCCAGAATGGTAGCCTTGGAAATTGTAAATCACAATCTCCCTCCTTAGTCATTGTTGAGTTGGCGAGCATCATTCAATGGCCAACAATTTTATTTTAAAATTTTATTCAAAATTTTTCTTTAGCCAACTAACATTTTTCTACTAAAGTTTCTTTAGAGTGTAATTAATATTTCTGTCCTTAAAATAATATAATCACTGGATCTTTTATTTCCATTTCATTTAACTTATTTTGACAATTTTAAATGTGTAGATGCAGGACATCATCTGACACCATTTATTACTCACTTAAGACCTTAGAAAAGAATAACGTTTAGATTGTTTATTTCCTGCTTATCACTACATTTTCAGTTCGTGTGTATGGAGGGGTATTTTTAGTCCTTAACTTGCATGGGCCCAATGACCCAGTAACAGAATGGCAAATAATATTGTGCAGAAAATAATTCTTTTATGCAACAGTGGATAAATTCTGAAATGTTGATATTGTTCTTTTCCTAACCTATATATGTAAATGGCAGTGAACTTGGGGCTTTGGGATCCTCTGAAATGATAGATTTCAAGTGCCCTGAAGGCAGTCTTGAAAAGCAAAGGCCAAGCAGGCTACCCTTGCAAAACAAAAAAAGAAAAAGTAGAAAGCCTCTATTCTTTATATACTTATCTTTATTAACCTTCAAATTGTTTGTTTGCTTACGTGTTGGTACTACAGGATAGAGCCCAACTCCTTACTCTTCCCAGTGTACCACTATCAGCCATTTGTGATTTGCTCTAGACCAGTCTTCTGCTTTAATATTAAATAAAGACATTTTATTAGTTCTCTTTGTACTTTTGAATTCACATTTTCCAAGAGTTTAGCATTGAGAATTATTAGAGCAATGCTTGCTAAAATATTCAAACCTTGGTTGTAGATTGCCAGTGGCACAGGTTATGATATACATCTTTGAAGTCAGTCTCTTTCATATTTTTGTGGATAAGACAATGAAATTTAGTTTCCACAGAACCTTCAGCTTGATTTAGTTAACTATGCTGTTGCTGAGGAAAGACTGAGCTTATAAACAAATCATACTTCAGTGTGGAGACTTATGTTCACACCCTGTCTATACAGAACATTTGCTCTGTTTTAAAAATGGAGATGTGCTGAAGACAGTGTTAAAATGAATATATTCAATTTCTTTTCATTTGATTGTCTAGTAAACCAGGTATGTCTCAATAATATAATTATTTTAAGAAAATAGAGAAAATAGTTGGGGCAACCAAATGATACTGCAAAAAAACTGATATTTTTTTCTGGTATATTTCAACACAAAACACAGCTTCAATATGTAAACTTAATTATTAACTCCTTGAGTTCAGGATTTTCTTGCTGCCAATAGATTCAGAGCCTTGCACGGTGTCTGACATCTACCAGCTGCTCAATAATTATTGATTAGATAAATTATTAATTGAATAAATAATCTTTTCGCCTAGTTATTAATAACAAATTATAAATATGTCATATCAATGTTTATTAAAGGGTAGCAACAAAATCATCAAACCAAAGAAATAATGGTGATATAGCATTCTCTTACAAAACTAAATTCTCATCTTTTAATTTACTCTTTTAAATATTATTGGTAAAGCTGCATGTGGTATGGTGGAGGGAGAACTTTTTTCATACATGATACAAAAATGAGAAATAAGAAACTTAAGAATGATAGTAAAAAATTATTATTAAAGTTAAAATAAGAAATTAAAATTGATGTTTTTAACACTGATACTTTAAAAGCTATACAATGTTTGTGAGTTTTTTTGTCAATACATGCCAGTCATATCAGCAGGAGATATTTCTATTTTACTTTCTGTGAATTTTAATGGACATGTAATTCACTTGGTCTAAATGCTAAATGCGGAGTATGTAGGATTCTTGGTGACATAATCTAGTATAAAGGGCTCAAAGGTAGAATCTGAAAACCTAAACTTCAGTTTTCATTCCACTGGCAACTATTTGTCATTCAAGACTTAGTCTGTGTAGATTCAGGTTGCCTTATCTGTGAAGTGAGATTTGTATTTTACAAAGTGGGTTCCATAGACTACTTTTTTGAGATACTAACAGGCATCTTTCCAAAATGTAGTTCTGTGTGCATATAAATGAATTAAAATACACATACTTCCTTACTGCAGAAATTCTCAGAGCATATAGTCTATTACTGTCCATGAGGGTTCTCTAAGAGAGAGAAAATACATAGGTATTCCCAAATTGATTTATCTCTGAATACTATGTCCAAGATTAATCTTGAAGAATTAGTGTTTCACAGAAGAAAAAAGGAAGATAAACTGAAAACCGTGCCTATATCACAGTGCAAAGTTTCACTTTGTCCACTCTGGCTCATTTAGAGACTTAAGTCTATAGAGTAGATGACTAAATGCCAGTAGCTATAGTACTAGAATTAAATCCAAGAATATGCATGATATCATCTGGTATTTGCTCTATGTAGGTAATCTGAAACTCTAAAATCCAGTTTACAAACACCAAAGTTACATCAAACCAATTCTAGATAGAAAATTAGTTCACTCTTTATGAAAATGAATTAAATAATATAGATATATAATTGGTATATTTATGGATAAATACAAATCAATATAATGACTCATGATCTTTACATATAAAATTTTTGAAGATTTATAGCAAGAGAACGCTTATGTTTCTGCTGTTGAGAAGAATAAAGCATGTACTAATTAAGTTCTCTTGTAAAACATTGTCTTATTATGTGACCAAAATATTACTCAATAATGAATTTTGAAACCAGTTAAATATATCTATTTCATTGGTATTGTAAAATTGTTTAATATAAACCAAATTTCTATATGAATAAACACTTATTTCTGGCAAGTCAATAAAAATCAAAAGAAATTGTAATTAACTCTACTAAGTACAAGAGGAGACCCAATGAATAAGACAAAGGTTCCTGCTGGCAGAAAACTTACAGAATAATCTCAACAAATTACTCTTATGCTACCTACTTTTATTTGATTAATTGTCCTTAAATTCTATTTTGATTATGCAAGTTTAATTTAATTTAATATGTTTAATACCAACAAATAATTCTTAATTGCTCACAGAATCAAGTCCAAAGGCATTGTCCTGGAATCAAAGATACTTTAAGTCTATGCACCTATATATTCACGGCAGCATAATTTTCAATAGCCAAGATATAGAAACAACCTAAATGCTCATCAACAGATGATTGAATGGAAAAGTTATGGTTCATATATACTCAGTCAAAAAAAAATGAAGTCCTACCATCTGCAATGACATAGATGTACTAGAGGTTATTATGCAGAATGAAATAAGTCAGACAGAGGATGATAAATAATATATGATTTTACTTATATGCAGAATCTAAGGAACAAAAAGAGCAAATTAATCAAAAACAGAACTCAGAACTATAGAGGACAGTCTGGGGAGATCCAGAGGTGAGAGGTGTAGTGGGGCTGAGAGAATAGGGTGAAAGTTAAAAAAGTACAAATTAGTAGTTAATAGATGGTCACAGGGATGAGGAGCATGGCATAGAGAATGCAGTTAACATTAATGTAATGGCTAGGTGGAGAGCCAGAGGAGAAAAAGAGCAATTAGGGAGATTGTTTTATAAACTATATAAATGTTCAACCAATGTACTGCATACTTGAAACTAATAAAATAAAATTTTAACAAAAAGAATCATTGTACAAAAACTGCCAATTTAAGAACACTATGATTTCCAATCAGACAATTAGAAATTAGAGTTGGATTTCCTTGCACACTTACTGCACACTTATTAGATTCTTTATCCTGCCAAATCTAATATCTTCCTAATAGAAAGTGAATAAAGTCATACTTGGAAACAAACAAACAAACATACAAAAATTTCTTTCTACTTCCCAGACATTTGTCCTTCAATCTTCAATATAACCATTGTGTCACAGGCAACATGGTCCTTTTCTCTTTTGCAAATAATTTTATTACAGAGCCATTAATGATAAATTTGTTAGAAATGTCCTCTATCTCATTTTAGAACTCATCTATCCTTTAATGTCAATTACAAATTTCCTCCTTAAAGGTCTTTCTTGTCATTCCACATAAATAGTTCTCACTAAAGTGTGTGCAATTAGCATAGGTCATGAAAGAACTTTTGTAAAATTTTCCTATTTGCCCATATCTCCTGAGTATTTCCATCACACACACAAAAAAGGTGAGATGAAATTCATTGCCTCTAGCCTTCTCTTTCTCCTGCATTTGCCCTGTTAGTACATCACTTCCCTTAGCACCTACATCTTCCCATTTTCTAACCCCTTTTACTAAAACAGGTGAGAACAGATTTTAAAACATATGTTTATACACTTCAGTACATTAACTAGACTTTTGCAGGTTTAAACCCAATTTTTAACTAGCAATTAAGAAATTTTGTCTCATCATAAAAGAATCCAAGTAAAAACTATGAACTAAAGGAGATAAAGAACTAAGAAGTGGCTTTCTCATAGTCCAGGAAATCACACTACTCCCAAGACTGACTGAATATAACAATTCATTATTTTCAAAATTTTGATAATTACAGTACTTAGTCTCAAAATATTTCAGGGCATCAACTCAGGGAATCTCTCTCTCCCTTTAGTTTTAATCTATAGCTAATTAGAATTAACAAGATCTAATTAAATTTTTAAGACCAAGTGCAATGGAAAAATACATTTTAAAAAAATTTTTTAAAAGCCAAGCCTTCAGTCTTAATGTTGTCATCTTCCTTAGCTTCTCTCCAGGTAGGTTGTAGTAATTTTTTATTAATATTGTCTCAGTACTTTTTGTTTCTACCATTATAATCTCATTCATTATGTCAATGCAAAGGACAAATGACAACTGATTTCCCCGCTCTGGGTGATCTAATTCACTTTCACTTTCCATTGTCAGTTTTATAACATGATGATTCCAAGATCGTATATAGCTAGCCAACATCTCTCCCTTGAATTTCATACCTTTGAAGACAAGTATCCACATCTCAAACTGAGTTTGTTTAAAATCGAACTAGTCATTTTTCCATATCCTATATCTCTTCCTATTTTTTATTATTTTTTCAAACTGGTACCATTATCCACCCTACCAAACAACACTTTCTTTTTTTTCTCCTGGTACACACTGAAATAAATTACAAACTGCAATCAATCTCAACTTTTTAAATATCTTTGTTTCCCAACACATCTTTGACAGTGTTTCTTACTAGTTGGAGAAATATGTTAGGGAAGTTCTTTTATGACACTCATGCAAAGTGTTTTATGTACTAATATATTTTTCTGGTTGTCATTGTATTTCTAAATCTCATACTTATTTCTCCATATATAATTCTTATATTAATTATTTTCATGGCAAAAGTTTTTTAAGTCACTAATACTTATTATTTTTGACTGACACTTTGTGATTTGAAATTCTTTACACATATTAAAACATTTTCCCCAATATATTCCACAAACAATTTTAATAAATAAAAACTCCAAACACTAGAATCACCAAGAGATGAAAATTCAGTCCAGATTATATTACATTATATACTTTCTATACCACCTCTGACAAAAAAAAATGTACATCATAGAAATGATAACTATAAATTCACATAGACATTTTTCTATCTTCCAACTCTCAAATTAATAACTTTCATAGGCAAGCACTAAGACAAGTATGTATTCACGCTGAGAGGTATTAGAAAATGACATTAGCCTTCATGTATGATAGGTACACCCTTTTAGATTAACAAAATAAAATTTACAACATTTTCCAAACATATTCTATGGAATATTTTTGTTTATATAAATATGGAAGAAATTTCATACCTCTCCTTCAAATTAACTCAGTGACATTTGCTTACTACTCCTATGTAGAAGACATTGTACTTGCCCTATGAAACATCTTTTGAACCTGGCCTTCTAATTGTCCTATTATAAATAATGTTACTAGTTTCTTTGTGCTTCGTCTTATATTCTATGGTCCACGTTATAAGACAGCGTTTGTTAATAAACTAGATCCTTTAGAGAAATGTGTACTGCCACACAAATTTGAATCTGATAAAAAGCAACTACATGTAATTTTATAAGGGTTTTATACTGACTACAAAATTATTATGGCATAAAATGGAAATGAAAGTTTCCTTTATTTCCCATTAAAGTTGAATTTTTAATGGCCATAACAGATTCTCAAATTAATTATTTTACTGTTATTAGGCTTTCATTTCTTGCATCATTCCCAAACTCTGTCCAGTATTCCCATGAACATTAGAGGCTCATTAGGAGGCTCAGAGCTAATCTACAGGGCTAAACATTTGTTCCATCATTAAGTTCTGCTTTTCCCAGACTTAGAAATAAGCAGAAATCTAATTTTGGCTAATTTCATTGCTTAGGTCATAGTAGTAAATTCAACTCATTCTGGAAATAGCTCATAAAATTACCTTTTTAAAAAATGAACTATATGTTTTGTTAAAATGCAAAAATGTTCCCATGGAGATGAAATTCCTTAAATGCCAGAATACAAAATAAAATGATGCTTATTTTCCTTAGGTATCATTTAGTATAATATTAAATCCATGTTTTATATAGTTTGGTGACTACTAACTCTTTCATAAACAAATTATAATAATGCACATATATATCAGACTTTTGTCAAAGGTACACAGGGGAGAATTTTATCATATTCTCATTTTGCCTAGGCAATTCCCTAGTAATATTTTAGGCTGAGAAGCATCACTCACTTGTAGCTATAGACTGAATGTTTATGTCTCCCTAAAATTCACATATTGAAATCTAATTCTCCTGTGATGTTATTAGAAGGTGGGGGCTTTGGGAGTTGGAATTAGTGCCCTTATAATAGAGGCTTTAGAGAGCTTACTCATCCCTTCTGCCATGTGAGATCACAGTAAAAATATGTCTGTCTATGAACTAGGAAGTAGACTCTCATCAGACACAAAATATGCCTATGCCTTGAACTTGGACTTTCCAATCTCCAGCACTGTGAGAAGAAAATTTCTAGGGTTTCTTTTGTTGTTGTGGCTTTGTTTTGTTCTGTTTTGTTTTTATAAGGAACCCAGTGTATGGTATTATTGTTATAATATCCCGAAGGAAATAAGTCTCTAATGAAGTCCACCGATTCGAACTAACCTTTAGCAGAAGGCTATGCTTAAAAGTAGTAAATGTCCATTATTTAGGACTTTCGTCCCCAAAGTTTGTATCTGATACTAAGTTAGGCATTTCCTCTCTTATCACTTGAGGCAGAATGCTAAAATCAACTCTAATACATGTTCTATTGAATATTATTTGTCCTTGGATTGAAAAGAGAGCTACAAAGTGAAATTCTGTTTATAGATGACACTAATTTTGTTCACTGGGTAAAATGTTAAGAGGATAAAGCTAAAAAATCAGAGGCATTCTTGTGAGAAGTGACTTTAGAGTCAGTAGATGTGAGATCCAACCCCTTGACTTGCTACTTACTGTTTTCAGTCACTAATGTCCCAGAACATCAGGTTTCTCAACTGTAACATCAAGATTACAAATTCACTGACCACACAGATGGTAGTGAGGACTAAATTAGATGACACGATGGGTGTAAAATCATTAAACCCCATGAGTCACAATGGAAAGAGTCATGGGAATCAAAAGGCCAGAGTTCAAATTTTAGGTCTGTCACTTATTAATTATGTCATCTTGGGTACTCACTTTGTTTCTCAATTCTTCCATTTATACTTCTGCAATATTTCAGTATTAACAATGAGCTTTGGAGCTATGTGATGAAATGAAGTGACACTTTTAAAAATACTTGGTAAACTGTAAAGAACTTTTCAAAGGCATTATCCTTACAAGTATAATGTGGATACAGCAGAGATTTGGAGTCAGACATTCCTAGGTTAGAACCTCATTTTGCCACCTATTAGTTATGTTAGTTGAGAAAATGTGTGCTCCAATGTTTTTCACTTGTTAGATTGAAATAATAACTCTGACATCAGTTTTTAAATTTATTAATGAAATGATCTTAAATTTGGGAGCAATATCTAAATATGCTATTTTATTAATATTAACCTCTTAAGAAATTCTTGGGAATAGGAAAAAATGACAGACAAACTCAATTGTTGACAAGTATAAAGTAATGCTCTCATAAAAAGAAAAAAAGCTGTCTTAAAAAATGATGAATGCCAAAATGTCAGATAAGACAAAAAGAAGGATGTATTATTGCAACCTATTTCCTGAAGACAACAGTCCCATGTGCTCTTGTCAACACTAAAGGTCAATACATTTGTGAGCATCATTTAAAAGGTTATTGGAAACAAATCAGAAAACATGATTTATTTTTGGTTTTATACAGATATGTCAGAAATGATGATTAAGGGAAGTGTATAATTATTGTGACAAAAATCCACAGCATTTGCTTTTGCATATTCTTCCTTTAAAAATGGTTTCTTCCCTTATTTATCTACCATTTTACTTGCTCTCAAGTAAAATTAGCATAAATGAACATTTACAAAGGAAATTAAACTCTTGATCTAGCATGGTCAGTGGTCAGATTGTATAAGTGGGGAATTAGCCTGCAATCATTGGTATAATAATATCACTTTATAATGAAAATCTGTCCTGGTTGGATCTATCCTTTAGAAATTAAGATGCACCTATCTCTTGAATAATGGTATATTAAAGTATATCTCATTATTACATTTACAAATGCTAATTTAGAAGAATAAAAAGTGTCTCTCATTAATTTCCCTGAAAGAATATACTGTTAAAAAATCCTGGTCTTTTATTCTATTCCTTCTAAATTTCCAAGTATTTTTCTGTAATTATTCTCACTTAAAAAATTCTCACTTAAAAAATAAGTCATATTAATGACAGTTGTTCTTAACACTTGGTGAATATCAAAATCACCTTTGTAACATTTTAAACAAAAATATTCTAGGTATTTGCTTTAAAAACAGTGAATGCCCATAATTTTTTTAAAAATCATAAAAGTAGCCACTTTTTATTTTAAAACCCCCAGTATCACTCCGACAAGGAATTGTTAACTATTTTTTGCATGCCTTTACAGAATTATATAAATGAAAATATTTTTCTATACCTATATCTATTTAAAAATTTTAATGTAAATATCATCCTATACATAAAATACTATAAATAATTTACTTATATTTATAATATATCTAAAATATAATTTTATAATTTATACATATAGCCAAATTCTCTAAGTTCTTGAAGCTTCATCCATAAACAGTTTATAGGAGAGGTCCTAGATGATTCATTAATCAGAGTGAGGGATGTACTAAAAGAAAGCAGTCTATTAGCTCTGAGAGGTCATGAACAGTCTTTCTGTTTACAGAGAAAATGCAGAGCACTGTTAACTTTCATGTCTTTTATGCAGTTTGGTTGGTTACCTCTGTCTGAGTAGATGTTTTGCTATTCCAATGTTGCAATAAATAGACTTTTAATGTTAACAGTGTAAGAGTAGCTAAAGCATAAATTCATAGAAATGGAATTACTGGGTCAAAAGCTTTGTGAATCTTCAAGACTGCCAGTATTATATTAGTTAATACTCATCCCATCCCTGTGTTGGTGAGAATATTTTATATATTGTTATGAATATTTATAGTGAATATATATGTGTATGTATATATATGTATATGAATGTGTGTGTGTGTATGTATGTATATATACACATAGAGAGAGAGAGAGAGAAAGAGAGGGAGGGAGGGTGAAAAGGAGAAAGGGAGGGAGGGTGAAAAGGAGAAAGGGAGGGAGGGAGAAAAGGAGAGTGAGAGAATGCACTGGAAACCAAGATAATTAGAACTTCTATGACTAGGTCTGAAGATTTATACAAGTCATCCCTTGGTATTCACAGAGCATCACTTCCAGGACCTTCATGGATATCAATATCAAGTCTTTTATATAAAATGGCATAGATTTTGTATATGAGCCACGTACATCCCCTCATATACTTTAAATCATCTCTACATTATCTATAGACCTACTATAATGTAAATGCTATGTAAATAGTTGTTATTCTGCATTGTTTAGGGAATATTAACAAGAAAAAAAGAAAAATCTGTGCACGTTCAGTACAGATGCAGCCATCGCAGGCCTAACTAAATAGAACATGTCAGCATAACATTTTATTTTTTTACCCAGAATATTTTTGATCCACAGTTAGTTGAATTTGTGATTTCAGAAAACTAAGATTTTTGTCTTAAGAGCTCTTAAAGATAATACTACTGATTAATCGTATTGAGTAATCATTTCCTCTTTTTTTGACCCATACTAGATTTGTTATACAAACTATACTACTGTGAAAATTTAACACCAGAATTTGTAATTGAGATCCACAAAATAATGTTTTATGTACCTCTCTGGTGACATATACAGCCATGTTGCTCAGAAATTATGGTTACACATTATGTAAGCCTCCATTCTAAAACCAGATTATTTGAACATCTACAAGATGAAGGGTGGTATTCTCTTCTGTCCTCAAAATATATCTTAAATGGAAAGTTTAAGTTGTACAAAAGTTACACTTAAAAAGTTTAAAATAAGACCAATCATAGTGCCTTGCCAATTCCATTTAAATTTTCTTCACCTTCCTCATACTATTTGTGACAGATTGTATTTTCCAAAGATGGCAACAACAATATCTTACATTCCATATACTGCATTAAGGCCTTGCCACTCCCTGATCATATGGTGGAGCCTAAGTTCCTTTGTCTTAAATCTTGGGTTGCCTTAGTAATTAGCTTTTAACCAACAGAATGGGATGACAATGATGAGTCAAAAAATTTGAGGTTAGATCAAAGAAAGCCATATGGTTTCTACTCTGTTCTTTTGTAATTCTCACTTATTCCTCTTGGTATGTTTTTTCCTTGGAACCCATTTGCCAGAGAAAAGCCATGTATAGATGATCTGGTCATGAGTCCTAGCTTTTGATCCTTACCAACAGAGGTGCCAGACATATGAATGAAGACACCTCCATATAACGCAAGCCTCCAGTCATTCAAGTCACCCCCAGCTATTCAGTTCTTTCCAGCTAAGGCCTCAGACATTTCCAAGCATACATAAACCAAAAGAAAACATAATTCTCAGAATCATTGGCAAATTAAAATGGTTGCTATTTTATGCCACTATGTTTGAAATGATTTGTTATGTAGTAATAAATAACCACATCACCAAAAGACTATTTTATATTTGTAAATGTTAGAAAATATATTTACCTATTGCATATACATATAACCACATGAAAAACAACAAAAAAAGTGTGTTTAGTGATTGAGAGTTTGTATAAAAGGATTCCATGTTCAGCCTGAAGAAATACTGGATACAATGGACAATATTAGGACACTATTATCTACTCAATTGCCCTAATGGTTATAAATAATTAGCCTAAATCAAGCATGGTAATTCCATTCCCTCGGCTAGTTACTGGTTTAGCAGTAGGCCTGTATCCAAGTTCTGGCTAATGAAACCAGACTCAGACCCAATGGAGAAATTCTGGGAAATACTTTCTTCTCTGATAAAATAATCAAGGGGATACACAAAAGTTATTTTCTGATGTTCTGGTCATTACATCACTGTGTAGTCACTCCCTTTGTGGTTTTAAAATTTGGCAGATAAACTATTTCAGGGTTTCCAAAACTAATTTATTTTTAGAACTGCTCCAATCCCAACATTTTTCTTTTGGAGAGACTTGTGGCATGAAAAATATTTTTGAGGGAAAGTACTTTGGAGTCTCTTTCTTAACTTAGCTCATCCTAGATCTAGTAGCTCTGTTTTGAATGAAAGTTTGGTGAGGATCACAATGATGTGTTTTATTTGTTCATAGAAAAGGGTTAAAGAATACCTTGATGTCCATTTCTCCACTCTCTCTTATAATTTTGGATTTTACATATTATTTCCTATCTTAGAATGTTATGGTTCATTTTGATTAAGAAAACATTAAACTTTCTAATAGAATCCAATAGGATAAATAAGAATTTAGAAAGTTACATTTGAGAAATAAATATTGAGCTCTTATCTAAATCATCTGGAAAATATTTTGGAAGGTTAATGTTAGATAACCTGGTAGATAAAAATAAAAAGAAACTAATTTTCATTTAGCATGTTTAGAGAGTACGAGGTTATAACTATGTCAATGTTTTCCTGGGTTTGTGTAGTATGCATGCCATGTCATCAAAATGGCCAATCTAGGAACAATTCCATTATTGCATCTGTTGATTCATTCATTAATTTAATAACCATATGCAAAATATTGATGTAGAATGCTAATAACTATGCCATTAAAAGTTCAATAATTCCTCTCATTAATTCAACTAATATTTGCTATTAGTAATAATGTTCCAGACTCAAAATTTAAAACTATATCTCTGATTTTATTTTAAAAATAACTTCACCTCATGATTCTTAGCACTTCATCAAATATAGACAGCTCTTGTTTCATTACAGTACAGAAAATTCTTCAAATGACAGCTTATTGATCTTACAAATTCATTCTCATTAAGGTTTTAAACATTAACTAATTAACACATGTCCTTTGTCCAAAGCAACTATTTTCCTTTGATATGTATATGAATCAGAAATGTCCTAAGTAGTAAAATTTCACATACCATAGCAAAAAAAGTGGAATAAACCCTAGGATTCCTTCAGAGTAGATGGCTGCTAATGTTGCCCATATATATTTGACCCGTATTCTCATTTTCCTTTGTCTAGTGATGTTTGCTCTCTACAGAATTCCTCAAAAGCAGGTTTTAAAATATTTTTATGCTTGTTTTTACAAGTATTTTTGCAAATGATAAACTTCTAATTGTTACTAACTTATATAAAAGAATCAAATGGCATTTTCAAGAGTTAAAGAGTATACTATGTCTCACATACTGAGTTTTCACTGAAACAAAAACATCATTTGTAGTATGCTGATAATCAACCATGCCTCAATCACATCAGCAGGCAAGTCAAAAATTCCTGCAGGTGATGACAGCCAATGCAGATGGTAACTTCTCCCCTCTGATTTTCTGCTCTGTGGCAGAGAAATGATATTAAAGGAGTTAAAAAGCAACATACGGTTTGAGACCATAGAAAAGTGGTTGATCATGCCTAAAGAACGAGAAAATAATCAGCTTTTAA
Organism: Macroglossus sobrinus; assembly: GCA_004027375.1. Classification (NCBI taxonomy): domain Eukaryota; kingdom Metazoa; phylum Chordata; class Mammalia; order Chiroptera; family Pteropodidae; genus Macroglossus; species Macroglossus sobrinus. Next base: position 205,415 of record PVKZ01001947.1, on the reverse strand, counting down.
AATGCTTTATAATACTTAACACGCTCACAAGTTGGAAGAAGGGTGCAACTCGATTTTATTATAATTTCACATTCAGGATGCTAAATCTGGGCTCCACCAGCTGGGTTGTTAATACAGGTCAAGGAATAATTAGCTTCATTTGTTTCAGTTTTAGAAAACCTAAATGAGCTCTGAATATGTTCAAGACTAAGAAAGAAAGAAAGATTTCTTCACTGATGTAATAGGTTCTGACAAAAACATGAGAGCAGAGAGCAGAGGATTATTACACTAAGATGCACTTATGAAAAAATAATGAATGGAGAACTGATATTATACTTGCAAAATTCAAATAAATGCCACAAATCTGTAATAAATAGATTATGACAGTGGGAAAAGTTCATGCTGGGTGTTCCTACTCATAGTAAGCAGGCAGGAAAAAAAATAGAGCAATTCAATCCGACCATCATCGAGAGGCACTAATAATTTTTCTTTGGTGGTATTCCCAGACAAGGGTACATTTAAATTTTATATCACCACAGGCCTTTGTAGGAAAGGAGAAATTGTAAGCTTGAATTTTAAAGAAATATGATCCTGTCCTACTTGGAAATCTTTTAACAACATGAATAAATTGAATAGCTAAAGATTATACATTATTATAATTTTTAAATGTAGAGTTTTATCTCAAAGCAAATTCATCTGCCATTGTGACTATACATGTAATAAATGAAGAGTATTTCCATGTAATCAACAACTCTGGCTTGGTAAATTCTAAAAGAGACAGAAAATAAAAGTAAATTAAATTAAAATATATGAATGGATTTAGGAGATAGTGCTAGTCATTATTTTTTCTCCATTTACATGTTTTACTTCAAAATAATCCATAGGTACTACATTCGTTCATAAAGTAAATGAAACATATATCTGATGGTACAGTATATTATTTTCTTAAAAAAAAAAAAACATCTGATGGAGAAGTAGTTGCATAGGCTTATGCCCAAAGGTTATATGCAATGTTCTTCATATTACATAATAATTTGTGTTTTTTACACAGAGATTCATGTGAACTGGGAAACCATTTTATAGTAATGTATAGTGATTAGTCACACAGAAAACACTAAAAAAAAAAAGCCTAACTACATTTCACTGTAACTATTGAGAACTGCATCCAGAAAGCCAAGAGAATTTCTCAGATTGTCATGTTGTAAACAAGTATGCTTTAAAGAATAACACTTTCACTCTTCAGCCTACTAACAAATCACTTCAACTATCTGTTCTTTCTAACAACTCTAAAATTTTATTAATTTTCCCTGTAGAAATTCAATTTTTATAAGAAAATATACAAATTGTACTAGAAAGAGAAAAAAAGAGAAGAGTAACTTAAGTCTTTTGTGTCAATCCTCTACTACAGCAAAAACTTCCAAAGGAATGCATTCATCAGTCAGTGAGACTCACCCAATGTCATACATAATGGTGATTTTAAGTGGTGAACAATAGATTCTGAATTTGATATGAAAAATGAAGAATAAAAGAATTTTGTGGTATCGAATTTGTTGTGGTCAGTGAATGAGGTAAAGCCATTGTACATTTCTTCTCAATATGTGTATTATTTTAATATTTATTAGTATCTATTGTGGACAGATTTTAGATACTAGATATACATTATGTTTATGTGACCAGAACATAAAAATCTTACAAAACTGACATTCAGTTTGCAAATTCCTAATTTTCATCAGAGGAGAAATAATCGCTACTGTGCTTAACAATACTATTAGGAAGATTTATCAAATTTTTGCATAGAAAAACTTGTACAAAGTGAACTGGGAAATAAAGATGAATAATCTAAAGGTTTTTTTTTTTTTTAAGAAAGGCAGATTTTCCCTCTATAAATCTGCTCTGTTATTGTATAATTGGAAACATCTAGGTTGTATTATGCATAAATTTGCATTTTAGATCTATAGATGCTTGACATAATGGCAAACATTTTGGGGGAGGTAAGAAATTGATCAGAGGTCCTGTTTTGTGTAGTAATGTTTTTCTCATGAAAAACTGCTTTCTGAACTGCATATATCATGAGGTTTCAAAATGGTGCACTCTGTCAAGGGGGAGGGGAAAATGGATTGCTGGTAAATATTTTGAATGAATTCTAAATGACAATTACAGGGTGGACTGTAGCTCAGATATCACACACTAATAGTACAGGTGGTATGTATGTACCATCATGTTCTAACAATCGATATTCCTCAGGTGAAATACTATCATATAGAATTTTATTGCTTCTGTTGTCATGTGGCTGGAGAACTTTAGAAGAAGCATATAATCAAGGTTTGGTTTTGTACAACTATAGGATATAGGCCAGGCCATGGCCAAGCAACTAACTCAGTCACCGTTTCAGTGATGACTGTCTTATTATGAAAATCATTACTTGCTTTCATACTTTTTTCTCTGTATTTCAACACTTGCCATTGAAGTGGGGGCAAATGGAATAAGGTAAGTGAATATCCAGTCTGAATTCTTAGAGGATGATTAGGAAGTTCTAGACTCACGAAGAAAGAACAGAAATAAATGAAAAAACAGACACATTATTTGACAGTGAACTGCTTGTTGGAAGCTCAGATGTGCTTCTTTCTTAAGGAAGAGTGCACCAAAATGTCAGCATGAGCCTTTTTGGAACAAGAAAAGACAATGAGTCATAAACTACTAGGCAGTTTTCTGTTTCTGCTTTATCCCATGCATAAAGATATTCTGCCTTCAATTTTTCATGAATTGCATTCATTTATTCTTTCAACATACATTTAAGTGTCAGTCAGTATATTCAAGATGCAGCTGAGAATATACAATTGTGGGGCTTGTTCTCACAAACCCATAGACCATTAAACAAGCAATCATAGAAGGCTTAATGGGTTAGGGTAAGTTCTATTTAGATGGTTATGAGAGCCCATAGCAGATTCACAAAACCTACATTAGGTTGTCAAGAGGGACAGCCTATCAGAAGTGTCAAATTGAGACCAGAAAAATAGACAGAAAAAAAAGAGTAGCAGAAAGTGTTGTAGGTAAAGGAGACAACATGGTAAAAAGCTTAAAGGATAGGATGGGTAGTGCATGAATATTAGAAGAGAGGAATAAACATGACCTGAAAGAGAAAGTAGGGGCCAGATTCTGAGAGAATCTAAATATTACTTCAAGAATGTAGTCTTTATTCTAAAATTAATAGGAATGCATGAACAAAGTTTTAAACAGAGTAATGGCATAATTATGTTTTAGAAATATCACTCTAAATTTAAGTGATACTGCTCTGTAACACATGACCTTGGACATTCTTACATGTAAAAGAAAGAGAACATCTACCCAGAGGATTAGAAAGGTTATTAAATAAATATGTACCAAGCACAGTCTCTGGCACAATCATACACATTTAAGGAAACAGACTCTGGAATATGTTTATGTTTAGATGGAGCCTCCAGCTCCAACACTGGAGTGCGGTGATTGTCTCCTCTCCCCAAACTCAATTCCACTCAGAACTTCAGAATATAATCTTATTTGGAAATACTCTTTGCAGATGTAATTACTTAAGAACCTTAGAGATAAAATCCTCTGGAATTTGGTACATTGGGGGTGGGGAGGGGAAGGTTGAGGAGTAGGGAAGGATAAATTCAATAACTGGTATCCTTATTAGAAAAGAAGAGAACACAAAGAGACACACAGAGAAGCATCTGTAAAAAAGGAGGCAGAGGTTAGAGTTATGCCTCAGTCCACTAAAACCTAGAAGAGGCAAGGAAGGGTTCTTTCCCAAAGCCTTCAGATGTAGTTTGGCCCTGTCAGCACTTAGATTTTGTACTTCTAGCCTCCAGACTCTGCTAGAATTTTTTTTTTTTTCAAGAAAACCAGTTTATGGTACTTTGTTACAGCAGCCTTAAGAAACAAATATAACCATGCACTCATGACATGCTCTTGAGTAAGCTACACAACTGTCTCATTTCCTTCTTTGTAAAGCTGAGTTGTTAATACCTAATTTACAGGGTTGTTATGTGAATTATATAAGATTATACATGTAGAATATTTAGAGCAGTACTTTGTTTGACACAGACTAATTACTGTTCATATAGCTATTATGAAAATACTAGGTAGATAATAAAACAAAAATGTTTAAAATATTTTGATTTGTAAAACATCACATCCAAATTGATAATTACTTTATAATTTTGTTCAATTATCCATGTCACTCTGCATGTTATTTAATATTAAAATATATCTACTATTGTCAAATGCTATATAGTTGTGCATTAAAAATATTCAAACTCTATCCTTAAAGCTGCATATTTCATGTTTATCAGAATATTTTCAAAAGCAGCTGTTAACACTTAGTCTGCTTCCTCCCTGAATGCAGTTTTCCCCTCTTCATGTAGGAACAACATTGACCCAACATTCTTACTTTAAGAAGGTACTCACAATTCAATATAATTCTCTCAAGATTGTTTGAAGGAAAATAATAAATGCTAGAAATGAATTATCCATTGCAGTATAATTTATCGTGAAGTGTTGCATACTATTATCTGAAAAACATGCACTATAGTAATCATTTGGAGTAGTGATAACACATAATTGTATGCTAGTCATAAATTATAGGTGAATGGCAGTTTCAACTAATGAGTGCCAAATAGCAGTGCAGACACTGTAGTGATTAGAGAAGATGTGGTTATGAATTCATTTATTACTGGTGTATTACAAAGCTTTTCATATTAGAAATGGCAGTTATATAAAAAGATGCTATGCTGAAATGCATATCTACAACAAAAATATCTAAAGGTGTGTTTGTGTGTGAGTGTGTGTGTGTGGGAGAGAGAGAGAGAGAGAGAGAGAGAGAGAGAGGTGGGGGTTGGGGGAAGAGATGATTGAAAAGCAGAAAGAAACTAAGAACAAAATAAATCCTTCTAATTATCTACCCTTTCTTCAAAAATACTTTTGTCAAATTAAATTCATTTTATATCACTTTAGGAAAAACTTGAGAATACCCAACTTCAATTATATGTTTTCTCTCCTTTTACATCTTAAATTTTATTTGTGTTGTTTATCTGATATGTGATATATGATACTGGCCGATAGTATTAGCATTGGTCTCTCTAGAGAAGATTTCAAAACCATACAAAACAGCTACAGTTTTATCTTCTGCCCCATAGATACTGTATATTCAACTAGTCCCTATTTATGCTTGAGATGTTATGAAATTTCTATCCATTTTGATATAGCAGAACTCAAAGTTAATTTATGAGACAGAAATAATATAACTTATTTCAGTAATAATATTTATTTCTCCCTAGTTGATTCTTTACTTTAAAATATATTGTATACTATAATTTTACTTTTTGGTCAGAAATGGAAACATAATAAACACATTTTTAAATTGTAAGACTAAATAATGGTGTTTTCCCTGAAGTCTCATCTTAAGTTATTATAAGAATCACTGGCAGAGGAGAGTGAACAGATACATGCACCCTGAAAAATATAGTAAAGTGAAAGTTTTTAAAATATAAATCATATCATTTTCTCTCAAGTTATAATAGAATGAGAGAATGCACAAAGTTAACATTTTAATTATTCTTCTTTGTCTACTTTTGCCCACAGTCCTTACACTGTTTCTTATAAACTGCCTTTCTATTAGATTTTTCTGAATAGGTTTCATTATTATTTGGACAAAAATAAACAGGTATGTGCCAAAATTAAAATGCCATTTTTTGGGGGGGAAGACTTCTACCTGTAAAAATTAACTTTAAAATTTATTTTAAATAAATCAATTGTTGGCACAAAAGCTATCATATTGTTAAGGTTTTTTCCTAAAAGTACTTCTTAAAATTCTTATTTTTAATTAAAATAAAATTTAATTGTATTCTCTTTTGGTTAATTTAATATTCTCTTGCTCAAAACTATAATAAGTATTATAATAAAACTTCCAGTCTCCAGTGCTGCATTTGAGGAGTTTAGAAGTCATCACATCATTATAACAATGAGTAAAAAGCTAAACAGACTAAAATATCAACAGTTCATACCTGGAAGAAAAGTGAAGACACAGGGAAAACCACCGCCCCAAAGAGTACAGACAGAAAGAGAAATACCAAGAGCCATGGTTTATCAGAGCAGAAACTTATGAGTGAAGACAACTGTTGAAGTGGGAAAACATGACCTGGAATTGATGATGTGCTAGAAGCTCAGCGTGGACAAGTCTGAGAGTTAAACATTTCAGTAGTATCCACTCACAGGGAGATCCCCATATCCTTTTGAGCTTTATTTTTATCATAGTAAAATCAGAAGGAAAAAAATGTGCTTCCATGAGGGCGAGAAGAAAAGGGACCATTCTGAAATACACTAGAGCACTCTGTTCTTCATTAACAGCATCCACCTTCAGAAGAAATGATTTAATCAGAGCCCAACCACCTGTGGTTTTATTAGAGTCTAACCGACTTGAGGAAAAGGAAACACCAAACTCCACCAGCCCCAGGCTTCCACAGAGAAATGGGGAAATATCCATATTCTACCTGCTCTAGCCTTCTGTGTGGAAGAAGGTAAATACTCAACTCCTTTCTCAACTTTAGAGATTCAGGTCCACCTAATTGGAGGGGCGGGGTCAAAGGGAGACACTGGGAAGCACTTGCAAAATTCAAAGTCCAGAGGCATAGGATCACTAAAAACTGAGGCCTAATCATAGGACTATAAAACACTCCCCTGCCCATATGTCACCACCATATTACTAAAAACCTATTTAGAGCAGTTTCTTTTCCCTAGTATATGATGTCTGTTTACCAAGAAAAAACAACAACACAAAACAAAACAAAAAAAACTATAAAAAATACTAAAAGGCAAAACACACACACACACACACACACACACACACACACACACACACACACACACACACATACACACCCCTTGAAGAGACAGAGCAAGCATCAGACCCAAATATAGCCGGAATATAAAAATTATCAAAAAGGAAATTTAAAATAACAATGATTAATATGATTAATATGCTCAGGGCTCTAATGGTTAGAGAGCATTCTAGAACAGATGGGCAATGTAAGCAAAGAGATGGACATCCTAAAGAAGAACCAAAAAGAAATGCTACAACTAAAAAAAAAAAAAGCGACAGAAATAAAAAATGCCTTTGATGAGTTCGTTATTAGACTACATACAGCTGAGGAAACTGAGCTTGAAAATATTTAGATTGAACCTGTCAAAATTGAAAAACAAAAAGAACAAAACTGATAAAAACAGAACAGGATATAGGTTATGTATGTCTGGGGAAAGGAGTATACAGGAAATCTCTGTACATTTCTCTCAGTTTTTCTGGGAATCTATAACTTACCGTCAGGGGGGAGGGGTGCTGGAGACTGAGAGAAAGGGATTAAGGGTTAAAGAAGTAAAAATTAGTAGTGGATAGATGGTCATGGGGATGGGGAGCAAGGCATATGGAATGCAGTTAGCATTTATGTAATGGTTAAGTGGAGAGCCAGAGGAGAGAAAGAACAATTAGGGGGATAGTTTGATAAACTACATAAATGTCTAACCAATATACTGTATACTTGAAACTAATGATAAAATAAAATTTAAAAAAATAATAACAAAAGATTAAAAAAATAAAAGTCTTGGGTGAGGGTTTTAGAACTAGCACTGAAATTAGTTTATCACTATATTTTTCTTGAAAAAAAAATCAGTATTATGTCTAATAGATTTATTTTAAGGTCAGATGTTTATGACTTTTATGACAAAGTAACATTTATCTACTTAATTTTTAAAGAGGAATAAAAATAAACTAATTGAAATAATACTAATAAAAATAACTTTTAAAAGTCAAAAATACTATAGTACCTTAATTTGTTTTTAAATATTTTTCTATCCATACACTGATTGAATATAATTTCCTTTGTGTAGTAGTTCAGTGTCACTAGCTTTACTCTGTCTATATTAATGCATCTTGTTTCTTATAAGCTCCTTGAAAGTAGGGACTATGTCTCATTTATGTTTGTATTATTCACAATTTTAAAACAATATCCTGGATAGGTGTTCTATAAATATTTATAAAACAAACCACTTAATATATAATTAATACCAAACAAATAGAGCTTTGGCAAAATTCAGCATTTCAAGGATAGAAACCAGTATTTTCTCTACACTGCCCAACTGATTAGGTTGATGATCTTAAAATTTTAAACATGTTTATCTAATTACAAAAATAAGTATGGGAGAATATAAACATTTATGTCATACCATGGCATATACTAAAAATTAAAAACTAAGTTATTTTGAATGGGTCGATATAAATTCAAATATTAATAACATGTCTTAAGCACTATAATATTGCTATAAGTATATTTTACTAACCACTTTTAGTGTCTAGACATGGTAATAAGAACTTTATATTATCTTATTTAATTTTAAACACAATTTCATGAGATAGGAACTAGAACCATCCCAATCAAAGGCCTGTTTATAGGCAGGTCACTTGAGATAAACAGGGAAGATTTGACAGACAGAGAGAAGGAGGCAAGTGATAATGGAGACAGAAATTGGCAAGATGCTTCCACAAGCCAAGGAATACCCGGAGACACCAAGAGCTGCAAGAGGAAAGGGACAAAATCTGCCTTAGAGCTTTGGGACAAAGCATGGCCTTAATTTTGGACTTTTGGCCTCCAGGCTATGAGCAAATAAATTTGTTGTTTCAAACTACCAAGTTTAAAAACTAATACAAATTTTAATTTTAGTGCAGAAACCAGCAGGATTGTTAATCTATCATGCAGAATAGACAAAGTATATTATTTAAAACATTTATCTTAAGCAATGTTTGAAAATTGCTTGCGGAAAAAGGTACGATCTTTATCTTTTTTTCCCATTACAGAGAAAAATAAATATCATTGGAGATGATAGAATGCCTAATTTGTGCTAAAATATGAATGAAAAAATTTGCATCTTTATTTGGAAGGATATGCACAGAACATAAAAACAGGGTATTAGAAACTAAAACGATGCTCCAAATGCACTGCCTATTGTTTCCAGTGCCTACACTGTTGACAGGATTCCTTTTTCTCTCCTTTCTTTCTTTCCTTTTATTTTCTTCTTCCCTTTTTCCTCTTTCCCTTCTCTCCCTTCTTTCCTTCACTCCTTTCTTTCCTTTTTTTCTGTTTTTAAGCAACCTGGCAACCCATTCCCATGTTCGTGCTGTATTTCTATCAGTTCATTCATTGTGCAAAATAAACAGAGGCATTTAGTTTTTTACAGAGTGCAGTCAAGGAAGTAGATTACTTAGCAAAGCTGTCATCTCCACTCACCTGGAGTTCTTTATCTTCTCACTGTAGATACTCACACCACTGCCTCAGTAATCCACAAACATTAACCACATGACCTCAGGATATTCAGCACTATTGATTCTGACATGCTGATTTTCTCTATAAAATTGCTCTCTATCTGTTTTGACATTAATAATAGGTCAGCCAAATTAGATGAGGCCCTGATTAATAACATGTATTCTTATCTGAGTAAATAAAATAAACAAAATAATCACACTTCTATACTTTGAGGATATTAAATGAAGTTCTATACAGTTTTAAAACTATTATTAGTTTATTAGCATTAATAAAATCATCATTCAGAATTAATAAAAGTAATAATCATATTTCATGATATGCTATCAATATTTAAAAATTAAGATGTTTTTTGAAACTTATACAATTAATAATTATTTCATTTTAAATTAGTCTGTTTTATATCTAATAATATTTTAATTATTTTTGCAACTGTCTACATCTGAATTCAGCTATTCAACATCAGTGATTAGTATCTTTTGCTTATTCTATAAAAAGAACAGAATAATACAGGTGATCTATCAAAATGTGTATATCTTAATCATGATGTTCCACCACCTTTATTCAAGTCCCACTAAAATTAATGGAAGCTTTAATTAGCTCAAAAATAACACAAGACAGGGAATAAATATTTTCTCTTGTGTCAACGTTTCTTTCCCTGATGTACTTAAATGTTCAGTTTGGTGCTCATAGAAGCCTTCATGCTAATAGGAGTCTAGTTGAAAAGCCTAACTTTAAGAGAAGACATATTATCTCTTTTTTTCAGTCACTGTTCTCAATTCCAGAAATAATTATTTTCTACTACACAGATGTTGAATCACTTATTAAACAAGCATTAGAAATTTTGAAGAGGAATTAATACTTTTCCTAAGAATCACATAAAGAAGAATTTCAAATGTATTCCTATGACAAGGCAGAATATAGTCAACATAATTTTAGAAGTAGAAAAAGCAATTTAAGCTTACTTTTTGGGAACTGTGGGGGCATTACAGTGGTTATGTTCTTTCTGGCACATTCCTTCTCATTACTTTTGCCTTATATTTATTTTTCTGTTCTTCACAGTCCTCTGAAAGTGTGCCTAATACACTAAGGCTATGTCTTAGGACCTTAAAAATATTGCAATTTAAAGTGGCACAGATAATTAAAATAAGAAGTATGTGAGATAGGAGCAGTATTATGGAATTAACCGGAACCTCTGTCACTTCTGTCAACTGTTCTTTTGTCCCATTTCTCATGCAAAATTTAGAAGAAATCAGTAATATTTTTAAAGTGAAGCCTGACACTACTTTTGTAGGAGTTCCTAAATCTGTACAATGAAATCAGCAAAGGCATGATGTAATAGTAGATAAGCATCAGCCATCTTCATTAAAATATATTCTATGCAGAAGAAAATATGCCTGTCTCTGAACCTAATTTTTTTTCACTGTACTGAGATGAATCCTAACTGAAGATCCCTATTAGTTATGTGACTAAAAGCAAGTGCCTTCAGTTTTCTATGGCTCCATTTCTTCTGTATAAAACTAAAACTTTAGTTGGAATAGATAATCTCCAAGACCCCTTCCAGTTTAAAACTTTTAATTATTAGATTTATTTTACCTTACTGCTGAATTCACATATCATTTTAGGAAAAGAATACCAATGAATTTAATCATCTCATATTCAGAAAAAAAGAACTACTTATTTCTATTTTTTTTCTACCCAAATGCATTGCTTCTGACTACCTTGTATGGTCATCATCCTGCACAAAGCTTCACATACAACAGGTGCTCAATAAATATGTCCTTAACAAATAGACTCCCTGTAAGTGTTCCAAAATGGGCCTCCATAATCACATTTACTCATGAAAATAAACAACTTACATAGAGGACTCATACATAAGCACAAAACCTAGAATGAATTAATCTAAAACTTCCCAAAAGAAAGTATATATTTTCATGCACTTTGTTTTCATTTTTGATTCTTCTTCACTTCAAGAACTCACATTACCACATCATAACTTTGAAACACAGTTATGAGATTCCATCCAAATGTAGATCACTGATGCAAAGCGGATCCCATCAGCTTATGTAATATGTGCATGAATCAAGAGATAAAAGAGTAATGAGGCGGGTGCCTTTGACAGTACTCTGAAATTTAGTGCTATTGCCTTATTTTATGTTTTACTGGAAGATTTCTTGTGAATATACATACTTGAAAGACATTGGATTCAGGCAGAAAGTTTCCATTCCATTTAATTTTAACACCTGATAAGTGAATTTGATTGAGGGAAACTAGCCTGGGGCTATAAGATCTGGAAAATTTTTTTGAGTGATCTCAAGTGTAGACAATTATCTCTCAGTTTTGGGGAGTTAGTACAGTTTTCTTTTTTTAAAGTTACCTTAAAAACAAAATGCTTTCTGAGTTTGTAAGTAAAACAAAAAAATGTATTGTGCAAATTTATTTTTACAACTTGCTTTTTGTCTTGCACTAAGGCTTTTTGAGCAGAAATCTTTCCAATCATTTTAATCTCACTTTGAACAGATATGTTTTGAGTAAAATGTCAACAAGAAAAAAATATTTTTATATATTTTTGAATGGATTTACATGCAGTGACCACATAAATCATTTTAAAACAGTGAGACAACATTTAATTTAGAGTTTTGTTTCTTATTGTCTATTTCATCTTTTTGGAGATTTTTAAAAAGACAAAGTAAATCTGAAAAAATTATATAATGGTAATAGAATATAGGTACTATGCAGTATAAAGATAAAAGTAGAAAGTGCCTGCTTGTTCCTGGCTTTCAAATATTGTAAAATATTAAAGATTTATTTGCTATTGTTGAGATACAGTCAGTGCCTGAAGGGAATCTAGGTACCTTAAATATAGTCAAAGAGCGTATCTCAAAATTAATTTTGTAACCACTTAAGAGACTTCATAAGATCTGAATGTAGACAATTTTTATTTTTTTAGCTATCTCTATTTAATGTTTTTTATACACACACACACACACACACACACACACATATATGTCAAAAAAAAGAATCTCTAAGAAACAGAATAAAGAGAAAAGAAATAGAAGATAGTGCCATCCTTCAAAGATACTGTTCAATATTTAATTTCACTATCAGAATAAATATTTTTGTAAGTAGTACCTCCTCACTTGCTGATGCTCTTGTTTCAAGTAAGATAGCACAGTTTTGAGGAATGAGTTACCAATAGCATAGTCCAAGCAAGCTGTCCATACTAAATTTACTGGTGATGAGCATTTCTCGAATTACTAACTAGCCATTTCAAAGGTGTTTTTAAGAGAGAATAAAATCTGTCTTAAATAAGCTCTACAATTTAAGAAAATAGAACCCTTTTCTTCCACATTCAAGGGCTTTTTTTTTATATATATAAGGTGAGAGAGATGCAGGTTGTACTGAATCCTGTCAACTATGTGACGTCTGAAAAATATCTGCGATTCAGCAACAACCATCACTTAGTTTAAATATGGGAAATGTTTTCTTCTCTTTGAGTAAGCAAGAGTTAAATGTAAAAATTAAATAGCATGGACTGCTCTCTTGATATATAAAAAGACTTCTTATGCCATGATGCTAAAGTTTATTCCTCTATTTTCTATATTTATTTCCGAAGTTCCAATGATGTATCCACATTTCTACTATGGACTTTGTAACAATATAAAGAGCACTGAAGATAAAACTAAATTATGGTCCCAAAATTATTACATAACAACTACCAAACTCAACCCAGGAAACTGTTTCTACACCTTACAAAACCGAGTTGATACCTACTCCATCTGTGAAACATTCCAGATGTCGTGAGAATCAAATCAGATGATCAATGTAAAGCAATCTAAAAATTTCAAATGTTCCAGGTTGAATTACCCCCACAGTAAAACTAAAATGTCAATAAAAAATAACCCATAAGAACATCACAAATAAAAAGGAGATGTGACAATAGATGGGAAGAGACTTTTTAGCTAGTGAACAACTGGTTACAGACTTTATAGAGATGGCTGCGAACTAAGTTTCTTATGAGCTCATAACCAAAAAAATGCAAACCAATTTGAGCTACTAAATCAGAAGCATTAGAAAATCAGAGGCATCAGCTCATTTAGGGGGATGGAGCTGATTAAAAAATAAATAATAATAATAATAATAATAATAATAATAATAATAATGTTGGTTTAAATTTGGTATAACTTAGATACTTCTCCAGCTTACAAAGCCAAGGTAATTATACCAGAGACTCCAAAGTCAGACATCATGTCTAAAAGTGGATGACAACACAGTAAAAGCAGAGGTAAAAACTAGTTTAAACAATAAACTAGTTTTGTTTAAACTAGTTTAAACAAAGTGCACAGCCATTCTCCCTGTATGTCTACCAGAAAGATGGTAGACATTCTTCTCCATAAAGAAGATAGAAAGTTTTTTTTTGAAGAAAACTTTGGGTCATGTCCCAAAGGCATGACAGAGATTTTGATATTGAAGCTTGCCCTCCAAAAATGAATGGATTGTATTTAATTCTTTCACAGTGAAGCTATAAACTGAATACAGCTAAACACAGCTCTACCAGTCAGTCAGTTCCCTTGCAAGACATTTGGTCCTGTCTAAAATGTCTACAGAGACATTTGGTTGATGCCAAGAGGTCTTTGAAATTTTGTCCTGTCCAAAATGTCCATAGAGATAACTGGTCCATAGTTAATAGAAATCCTGATTTCTGCAAGATTCAAACCCTGACCCACCTGTCCCATTCCATGTACCATTACCAGATAGGCTACCAAGTCAAGAAGGTTTATTTCTGGCAATACAGCCACAACACAAGTATTGGACCAATAAAACATGATACTATTTTTTATGTATTAATTCTATAAACTCAAAGTAGTAATAAACCTTGTAGGCTATTTGAACTCAGAGATCCTTCTAAGTATGCATGGATGTTTTGGACAGGACCAAATATCAAAGACTATTAAGCATGGATAAATTATGCTCATGGATGAAATGTCCAGTGAGGGATATGAGAAGGTCTTAACTAATTCCAGCAGAAAACATAAGTCTCCTTCAAGAAAGATTCATTCAGTTTAATGAATGTGTAAAATAGAAGGTGTAATTCCAGAACTTGGAAGAACCTGAAAATCATTAACAGAACTTGATATTAGGAGAATTATTTGATATGCATACAGTGAATGAAAATTAAGCAGGGGATGTAATAGAGACCGCCAAAAAGGTATTTATGGAAGTATCATAACAGACAAGTAAAGAAAAAACAAGAAAAATTATGTAAGACATATAGATGACAAGCTTTACAAGAGTTAGTGGGAAATGCAATGTGAGTGATGCAGAAATGTCACTGTGGATCCAAAGTTTTGATCCTTGGTGTCCACAGAAGATAGCACTATAAAAAGACTGTGATATTTATTTGATGTTCTCAGCATTCCCAGTCAGTAGAAAGTGAGAGAAATCATCTGCTGAGATATGGGAGAGTTCGGGAAGACAGAGGCTTCATGGACCACAGTGAAAAAAAAAAATGAAACTTGCCCTACACTTTATATTCATAATGTGAACTGTTTAAGTAATTTAAATATATACCTATATTAGAATCATTTGACTCTCATTGGAAATAATAAATCATTCATATTAGCATTGTATGAACTGTGGAGGTAATAATGTTTAATGACTTATTTTTTTGCATCTAATGATCAATGTCCCCAAAACAATTTGTTTCATCGTTAGTATCTTTTTTTTTTCAACTTATAGAAGAAATGAGAATTTCAAGATATGTGAGTAAAAAAAAAATACAATAGTGAATAGCAACCTAATTCTCATAAATGAAATCTTTGTTTAGGCTTTAAATATTCAAACTAAAGTACACCTATAAATACAAGGTTATTTTAAATCCTCAAACATACATGTTCAATATTAAACCATGTGCATTACATGACTCTTTCATCTAAGTAACTTTCAGCATCACACACACAAAAAATCTTTCATTATCAGAGAAATGCAAATTAAAACCACAATGAGATATCACCTCACACATGTCAGAATGGCTATCATCAATAAATCAAAGAACAAGTATTAGCAAGGATGTGGAGAAAAGGGAACCCTCATATACTGTTGGCAAGATTAAAAACTGGTACAGCTGCTATGGAAAACAGTCTGGAGAGTTCTCAAAAAATTAAAAATAGATAGACCTTTTGACCTAGCAATTGCCCTTCTGAGTATTTATCAAAGAAAAGCAAAACAATAATTTAAAAAGATATATGTACCCCTACATTCATGGCAGCACAATTTATAATATCCAAGATATAGCAGCAACCTAAATGCCCATCAACAGACAATTAGATAAACAAGTTATGGTTCATATATATAATAAAATATTACTCAGCCATTAAAAAAAAAAATGAAATCTTACCATTTGCAATGATATGAATGGACCTAGAGGTTATTATGCTGAATGAAATAAGTCAGACAGAGAAAGATAAATATCATATGATTTCACTATATGTGGATCTAAGTAATAAAAAGAACAAATTAATCAAAGACAGACTCACAAATACAGAGGACAATCTGATGATGGCCAGAGGGGAGGGGACTTAGGGAGATGGGAGAAAGGAGTGAAGGGTTAAAGAAATACAAATTAGTAGGTTATATATGGTAACAGAGATGGGGAACACAACATAGAAAATACAGTCAACATTAATGTAATGGCAAGTAGAGAACCAGAGGAAAGAAAATGCAATTAGGAGGATCATTTTATAAACTATATGTTTCTAAGCAATGTACTGCATACTTCAAACTAATAACAAAATACAATTTTTAAAAAACCTTTCATTAATTCTTACCAACTCCTGGCTCAAAAAGGGTAAGATTCCTTTACCCTGATATTTGTCATAACACAAAAACAAAACACCTTGAGCCTCACTCAGTTCAGCCATCCTAGAATCCAGTTGCCTTAATTTTAGTTCTACCCTTTCTTCACAAAAGAAACAAATTTCAAAACATCGATTCCTGTTCTCTGGTTGGTTTCCCAGTTTGATGGAGTTAATAACTGTATCTATTATTTCCTTCAAACAATTCCACAATGCTTACTTTTTGGCCATGCATACAGCAGGGGTTCAATAAATGTTGACTGATTAACTTGGATCAGGCTGCAGTGTTTGGATATATTTAAAACTTAAGTGAATTCAGATATTTAGATAGAGGGACAAACAAAGCAAAATTATTTCATTAAACTGAGTTCTATTAGATAGTGCTTGCCACAAAGATTAATTAAGGAGGATATCAACAAGTACAAATGAATTGTAATTCACAAAAGTCTGTTTCTAAGAAGAGAAATCCTTGAAGGGATAAACACTCAAGATTGAAAAAATGGAGAGCTTCCTCATATCATCACAGATGAATTTTACTTCACCTGTGCACAGTTCACGGGGAATATTTCTCCTCCACGAACAATCTTTGGTGTTCCCATGATTTTGCATCATTGTAGTTCTTATAAATTATGTACATAAAACAAAACTCCTACACATGCCAGCTGAATTTAATAAATTTAAAATAATATTTCCTTTAACCATAGTTAATAGTTTAGTCATAGAGAAAATAGCATGAATCATGAATATTTGTTAATTATTAAGATCACTTTGCAATTGAAACTATATTGCCTATTGGAGGCAATATCTGAAAAAGCTATGAAAAAATACTGATTCAAAGTTAAACTTCAAATTATTAAAACTATTAATCATTATAAAAATAAACATAGCAATTTCACTTATATACACAATGAAGATATAAAAAATTCTACATAATGATAACTGGAAAGTGCATTTCTTTTCCCAAGAGAAAATTTAGATTAAGTTGTTATTTTTTAAATCTAGTGGCAAAAACAAATAAAATGGGATTTTTTTTAACTGACATAGTTTACTCATTTGGACCTTGTAATGGAGGTCCATTTGCAGAGCAGAGCATAATTCATCACCTTCCAAAAATTTCTACACTCTCCACAAGGGCTGAACTTCCATCAGTCTTACTTTAAGTAAATAGAATCAAATTAAATATACTTTTTGCCTCTCCAACTGTTCTTGTTAAGTATTCAGAAGTTCAGACAGCTTTGCAGACAACTAGTGCCTCAGAAAGAAAAGACCTATAAAGAACAAATGATTGATTCTCATAACTGGAGGTAAGACAAAGGGATAGATAGGTACATGTGCAAGTGGTTTACAGCTCTTCACAAATATGGAGCCAATTGATTCCAATAGTAAATATAAATACAGATGAGGCACATTGGACTAACTCTGCTTTTTTAATAATTGATTAGTTTCATCTTTCTATCCATAAGTTTAAAATGTACTCAATATATTTTTTTCCACTAGAAATAACTAACTGTTCTTTAAGTAATTGTGATTTAAAACATTCATGAAATTCTGAGTCATAGAATCACAATGTCAAAGGAGTGTCGATGCTTTCATTAATCCAAGTATGATAAAATGTGTCTCTTTGAAATATTTTGTTCCATTGTATTCTATGATATAAATTTAGCCTGAATAAAACTTTGAGAATTTAAAGTTTGTCCTTTCAGTTATCTCCCTGCTACATTTTGGTTCTCTTCTCTGTCTCCTTTTCTTTTCTTTTGATGCCCACCCAGGCCCATGTTATCTTAACTCCCACTGGTTCCACAATTTAGTCATGCCTAATGCTACAATTCCCTTAGGGTTCTTCTGCTTAACAGAATAATTATTCTGTTGAAATAACATTTAACATCCATTTTTTTCCTGTTTCTAAAATTTTCCATAAATGTCCATTATGAAAAATTTGGAAACTATAGAGAAAAATAACAAAATTGAAATGTGTATAACATTATGCAGGCTCTGGAGTTAGACAACTTTTGTTGGACTTCTGGTGGCCTTAGGCAAATAATTTAACCTCTTATTCTCAGTTGGATCATCATAGTTCAGAGATGTGATGAGAAATGATTAAAGAATGAATCCATGTAAAGTGAATATAAGAACATCTGCATATAGTACATATCCCATTATTATTTTTTCAGAGAAATCCCTGATGTTCTATTAGCAACATAAATATTTTTCAATCACAAAATCATAATTTTAGGTCAGTTTTTACTGCTTTCTAGCTGTGTAAACTTAAGCTTTCTAATAATAATAATAAATAATAATAATATAAAAATAATAAATAATTCATACAGAGTACTTACTATGAGCCAAGCATTTTCATATATCTTTTACATGTATTATAATTAATTAATCCTCACAACAACCATTGGTGATATCTCCATTTTTCAGATGAGGAACCTGAAGCACAGAGAGGTTAATCACCCAAGATCACCCAGCTTGTAAGTGGCACCATATGCCAGAATTTCAACCAGGCAGTCTATCTTCAGGATCTCCTTCTGAAGCCTTGCATCACATTGCATTAGTCTCTGTGAAACTCAGATGCCTCTTCAATATTATAAGAAAAATAATCTCTTCCTCACAGGTAAAATCATAAATACAAAGCAACATAAATCATAATAATTTGGGAAGTATCACAAATATTAAAGTGTTTGGAATACCATAAACATATGAAGATGGGCTGTATTTCCCTTAATCCTCTCCCTTCAATTTACCTTTCAAGTCATGAAAACATTTCCCTGCTATTCTATATAATAAAAATATTCAAAGTATCGTAGTATGGACTTTATGTGTCATACCTTGTTTAATCTTCATAGAGTTGTTATACATGAGGAGACTAGATTGTAGAGAGATTAAATTACTTGCCCAATGTTATACTATAGGTAAATCTCCAAATTGAGATTTAAAGTGGGCAAGCTAGCACTAGGGCCCACGTAACCACATGTATTTTACACAGTTTCTAGAAGAAATGGGAAGAGTATATTCATGCACTAGATTTTTTTTGAAATAGCTTGAAAATGTATGGATAAATATATTAATTACACACACACATATATATATATAGTTTTATAATTTCTAGAAATGGTAACCAGAGTAATGCATAGAAAAGAAGCAAAAGTACTTTACCTATTTGAATTCATTAAGAATTCCATTTTCTTTACATCAGTGGCTCCCCAAACTTATCTATAAGATTAGGATGATAGACTTGTTTATTCACTCTCGAATTGGTAGACAACCTGCATTGCTTCACCATACTTGGAAGCATATTATACATGATGAAATCATTTTCTTCAACCACTAGGGTTTCTCATGTTTGAAATGAGGATAACTTCGCTCATGAGAAGAAAGTGGGAAAAGAGAGTACTTGAAATACATTAGCTGAGAAAATATATATGAAAACACTATAAAAAGGAAAGGAAAGCAAAATCTTTAGTATACATGAAACTGAAAATGCTCATATATATTTATATTTTTTTTGTATTCCAATCTTTTCTGGAAGACATAGTTAACTAAATTTGATTTCGGAGTGTGAGAATTCTATATGTAGTAGAGTAATTGTTTTTATCATTTCATAAAATAATTCTTAGCTACTAAAATTATTTAAACCTCTGAATTCAAGGTATTTATTGTTAGCTTAAAATTGGGCTCCAGGCCTTTGTTACAGCAGGTCATTCATCTACCAGATATATTCTACACAATAGTGCATTATGAGATTTTCAAAGAAACATTTGTCTTGGCTGAATGAATGTTTAAAAGCTTCTTTTCAAGTTTTTTATACTTAACAACTTGGTAACACTAAGATGCCCTACCATCAATAGCCTAGTCATATGGACTGGACTTCATCTTCTGCTTCTTCCTTAGTCCCTTTTGCAACTTTTCTGCTTTCCCATTTGGTCCTGCTCACACTCTCCACACTCCTTTTACTTTTTCCTCCAAGAACATGTTCCTTAAATGGATTCCAAATTTCAGAACTATGCAGAGACTCATAATATTGATCAATAGAATAAAATTCGTCTAGGAGGAAGATTGATGTTTCAAAATAGTTCTAAGTGTCTGGTCTTCCTGGGCTACCTATTATATGACAGACTCTCCCTTGACATCATGACCTAGCATAGGTGGGTTTATTGGGCTGGACATATTTGAGATTATCAGAGCCCACTCTCATCAGTGTTTGAAGTGCTGCTTTCTATCAATCCCTCTGTCAGAGATTACTTAGAGTCCTCCTGCCCTTTGCCATTTCCCCAGTGCAAAGTTCTTGAGAGCAGAAAAGGCAATTTCATAGCAGGAAACTGCAAAAACTAAAGATCATTATAATGATCTATGAAAGTCCAAAATTTTAATGTCTACCTTGATATTGATATTTTGAGGAAGGAACATTTAACTCAAGGGTTTGGTGCTTTGAAAGCAGAATTTTAAGTGTTTTGTGAGCAAGAGATTTCCTGAAAGGGCTATTTTTTTGCTGTCTCCAGCTGCTTAGAAAGTAACTACCATGCTTTTTCAATAGGATGGCCTACACTACAATTCCTAAATAGTTAATGTCCAGTTATCTCCCAGACCTACTTAATCCTGTATGTTCTATAACCTTCATTTACTAAATCCAGATAAAAGAAACAAGATGTAGGAATAGCAAGTGGTGAAAGAGCTACTTGAGTGTTTAAATCAAGGCCTGGTGTCAGTTTCATGTCTGTCACACAACAAAGAGATAAAGTGACAGGCAGGAGAGAGAGTAAAAAGCAACAGCTACCAAGAAGAAATATAAACCACTCACATGATAGTGATCTATGGAAAGGGTAGGCAAAGGGGGAGACAGTGCAGAAATAAGACTAAATAATGTCGACCAAATAGTATACTGCTGAGTAAAGAAAGAAAGGGGCAAACACAGAATACAGGACATTGACCTTCTCATTCTCTTCTGCTGGAACATGAATGCACCTAGTGATGTTCAATGATCCAATTTATTTGACTGCGTGGCATAGAGTACTACTGAAGCACATTCCACACAGCATTTCAGCTACCAATAAGCAGTGGAAAAATAAACACCTCCATTTGGGGCACAAAGAAGAAAATTACATCTATTCATAGCTAGAGGAAAATCTCTAGAATATTATTATGAATTGAAGAAATCAGGAAATCCTGTTTTTAAATAAAATCTTCTTTATTAAAGCCATTTATTTGAGTCACTTCTTAGTTCACTTTCTATACAATTAACTCACTGCAAGGATGTGAATGTGTGTAAAATAAAATTGCCACATGGAATTTGAAAAAGAAGTCCTTTATAAAGGAGGCTTTGGGGGCTATTATAAACCTCATTTGAAAATTCTTCCCCAGCTCTAAGTATCTAATGAAGAGAGTACTATTTCTTGTTCCCTAAGACGACTCAAGGGCTACAGATGAGTATGCAGATAAGGGGCATCTAACGCTCATGTCCACAGCTCTGTTCACACCAAGAGGAGTTCATAATACTGCTGACACACCATGGCAGTCTACCATGCACTAGTGCCAATTTGGTCACTAAATTCCCTAAGAGAGGAGTCCTCCCCTCTGAACAGGGTGAAGGTCAGAGACATAGAATAAAGGAGGGGGTGGGTAGTAAATTAGGTGTCATGAGGCTGATATGAAGAGTAAGAGAAAAAAAACAGAGGGAAAAGAGAAATACAAATTTTTCAAGTAAAAATTTTTCAAGTAACGTAGAGGGAGGTATAAAAATTAAAGAGGCTAAAGTACTGAGTTAAATATATGTACAGATTTTACAATAGTACACATATACAGAAAGTCTATTACTAAGAACCAATAGCAAGAGAAATCACAAAGAATAAAAACATGCTATGGGTTTATATGGCTTAATAAAGAGTAAAATGATGATAATGTAGGTGAACATGATTTGGAATGCAATGAAAATCTACATATTTCGTCTCATTCTCAGATTATCAATGATATCTGAAATGACATCTGTCATTTCTTTGTGTGAAGCACTCCGCTCTTTGGAAGTCTTCTTGACTATTACTGAGTTTTGTCACATATATCAAGGAACTAATAGCCCAGTGTAAACAGAATATTGAAAACAGAATTTTGGGGTTGGGAAGGTAAATGAGATAAAAGTGGCTGGTATAGCATTAAAAAAAAATGCTCTGTAAGAAAGTTTGAGTCCCTAAAATACACAGAACTGTGATTCTTTGTCCTATGACTCTCATGGAGGAAGGGCTAAACATGTGGGATGGAGATTTATGATATCAAGGCATTGGGCTCTATCATGCTAAGTGGAAAAAAGCTTTATGTGCACCAGGGAAGATTTGAGGAGGTATATAAGACTAATAAGGCAAAAGATTGTTATTACAAAATTTGTTCATCTCAAGCATCCAAATTTCGTTGTTTCTCTGGGACTACCAAGAGCAAAAACTAAGTGCCTGGGGGATGGGGACTGAAAGAGAAAAGTAAAACAAAAAGATGTGAAATGCTGAAGACCTGTTTGCATCTACACAAATTTGCCTAGCTGATTCTGCAGTAGTGTACACAGAGGTGGTATGAGTCCCAAAGTACATGTAAACCTAAACACATGTTTACCAGCTGTTCTCTCCCACAGATGTTCAATAAACAAAATAAATTAGATCAACATTTTTAAAATGCTTCCAGTAACTATTTGCCCAGGGAAAGAAGACAAGTGGCTATTTCAAAAGTTGATGTACCAGGTCAGAATACTCAATATATGATAAAAATTAATGAGCCAGTAAGTGATCCAGCTGCAGGTCTGATCAATCCAGCAACTGCATTTTCTGTTGCCTAAGTAGAACAAATGAGTAATGGTATTTACGGCATCAGCTTACAAAACTGCAAATAGTATTAATGATTTTAATCTAGCTTTAAAAATGACCCAAGTCCATTAAAAAAAAAAAATCCTTCCAGTTTGCTTGTTCTGTAAACTTTGGTAAGATAAAGCCTATGGCTCACCATAAATTGCACCATAAATACATTACTAAATTGCTACTAATTATTCCTACCAAATTGTATAGGTCAGTATATTCCCAACAAATTTAACAACCAAAAGCCTTTATTTTTTCATTTACAAAATATAAAGTGGAATAAAGAAAACACTGGAATAATTTTCTATCATAGTTATGATTCTCTCAACCAACTTATCTAGATTTTCTCATTTATGTACTATTGCAATGGTTTTCCACTCACTCAAAATACGTAAATCTTAATGTACTTCTAACTATCCTGGTTGTTTCCACCGAAACTTTTTTCTCTCTAATACGTCTTAAAATGAAATAAGTTGGACCGTGTGCAACAAGGATCGTTATTTGATATAGCATTATGTTGTTTTACTATTAAAGGTTTTCCTTTTCTTTGTGCACAAAGTACTTTTGTTATAACTATCAAAGTGCAGTAGAAAACTGTCTTCATTATCTGCAGTACTACTTTCTTCACAGAATTCAAATAGTTGCCATATATTAGTTTCAATAGTTTTATCTACAATAAGCAGGTCAAATTTATAAAAGTTGTTAATCTTACATAGAAAAGTCAAATTCCATTGGTCATAGCCACCTCATTCTTCAGAATGTTTCAAATTTGTTGAAACATATCAATAGCTTTGGTTTCTTAAACATTATTTAATATTAGTAAACAAAAACCCTACTCTTTTCTATGGTATACATACCATTTTTATTCAGATTTTTGTAAGAAATAATTAAAATTGAGGGTAATATATTTTGATACCTTTTCCATGATCCCATCTTCTCTTCTCAAT
The DNA here is from genome assembly GCA_004027375.1 of Macroglossus sobrinus. Lineage (NCBI taxonomy): Eukaryota > Metazoa > Chordata > Mammalia > Chiroptera > Pteropodidae > Macroglossus > Macroglossus sobrinus. Next base: position 181,461 of record PVKZ01001947.1, on the reverse strand, counting down.
CAGCTTTAAGAAGCAACTTAATATCTGATGTTAATATCAATTACAGTGTGCCGGAAAAATTGTGGGTACTAGACATAAAATGCATGACAAAAAAAAAAAAAAAAAATATATATATATATATATATATATATATATATATATATATTTGATTTACATAATTTAGAATAACAGTGTGTGTTCCATCACCTATCACTGGAAATATAATGATAATTTATTGAAATTATAAACCATTTGTCTTTTAGAACAGTCCTGGCATATTAAAGGCAGAGATTATGTTACCAGTTTTGAAATATACATAATTTGAATTCTCTAGTATTATCTCTAATATCCCCTAATTTTCATCAAAAGACTTAACTAATCCCTGGGACTCTGTTCTTGTCACTTTGTATTTTGTTTCTGAGAAAGCTCAACCCACAAACACATTAAAAGAACTATTTTTTAAATAATAATTCTTATCATCTGCATCTCCAGGCACATATGTATAATTAATGACTAGAAATTCACAGACACACCAAATTCAATGTGTTCAAAAAGAATGATTTTTCCCTGTACCAATCCTGCTAGTTTCCTTGTAATCCCTCTCTTTGAAAATGATATTCTATAATCCAAAACTGAAAACTGAGTGCCTCCTAGATATCTGTATCTTACTTATTCCCTTCCTTACCTCTTACAAAATACCAATACTTTGGCTGAGGTGGTCATACATTCTTGTCTCGCTATTTTTAATCACCTCCTTGTTGACTTTTCCCCCTGCATTCTCCCTTCCCCAAAGTCTACCTTCTGGTCTTTCATTAGAGTTATCTCACAGATTGAAAATTTCCTGTCCTTCATATTCATTATTACATAAAGAATCTCCTATTTTTAGAATCACATATTTTAGCATCATTTATCCCAATCTCAGCTCTTGCTACTACTCTTCCCCTTCAGCCCCTCCCACCAATAATAAATACTCCCTTTGTTTAAGCCATAGAAAAATACATTTATTTCCTAAGTAGGTCACATTTCATACCTCTATATCTTGGCTAATGCTGCTTGTGGGATACTTTTACTTCTTCTTCATCTAACGAACATTAATTGGTCCACGGAGCTTCTACAACTTAGCTGCCACTCCACTGGGAACACCTTCTTGCTATCTGCACACTCATAGCAACTTAAGTTTACTTCTATTGAAATGTATTTCTTTACACTGTCACTGACATTTATCTTTCTATTTAATCTATTAAATTTTAAGTTATGTGAGAACAAGAACCAAACACTACCAAACTTTATATCCTAAACATAACATATTATAGGTCTTCATGGGATGTCAGTGAATGAACAAAGGAGTATAATGCATTATTAAATAGATAACATTATAGTCTATCTATTACTAATATAAATAACATGCGTCATTTTTGAAGAATGCTATTAATGTCAAATCATTTAAAATATATTTATACACATATATGTATATTAACTATAAAAATTCAACTACTAGAAATATTTCAGAAATAGAAAAAGAAAAAATTAGAATTTAAATACAAATATTTTTTAAGATATCCATAATTACATCTCTAGAATAGCACTGTCTAATTGAAATATAATAGGGTCACTGTTTTTTTTTCCTGGATGGATCCCTAGATTAAGTACTCTGAAGTCAATGAAGTCTCCACATCCTGCAGATTTAAAATGGGTGATTATTTCAGTGCTTACTACCTAGAATCATGGTATTGCTCTGTGAATTTTTTTTTTATGATAGTATCGAAGTCCTACAGAGACAGAAGTCATCACAACTCATTTCTTTCCTCCTTACTTTGAATTCCATAACAGTATCAGCAACTGACCCTTAACCTAACCCTTCCTGATAGGCATCAATATGACAAAAGTTATAGCAGAATAGTACAGGTAGTGAGAAGTTCCTAAATCCTTAAAATAACAAGAATAGCTTTCCTGCTTAAGAATTCCTCCAAAATAGCTTTCATTAAAAAAAAAAAAAGACTACCTAAAGTCAAACATAATTCATGAGCTCAATGTATAAGTAACAAATCACAGAACTGTCTTTTTCTGCAGAGAAAACCTTCAATGGTAGTAGCTGAGTCACATCTGAATCAGAAAATTTAAGAGCTGGTATCCATCTTTGGTTAGATATATATTAGAAGCTTCAATTGGATAACCTCCTTTGTGTTGTCAAGTTCAACTCTATTAGTGGAAAAATTGATGGTGTAAAGCCTTTGTACTGTGCCCTGAAGGAAGAGCCTATAAAGGATATGTGGAGATACAATCCTATGCCTTTTGATTACGCCTTGAATAACATTGCTATTGTACACATGCTTAGGGAGCCACTGTCAGAGGAAAAAAAAAAAACTTTGGGAAAAAAATCAGGATATAGGCAAATATATCAGAGAAATACTAACAGGTTAAATACAAATGGATCTAAAGAATGGTGGATATTCTTATATTTTTAATCTTTGCTCATTGTCATTTTCACTGTACTTAAGGACCAATTGGAATTAGTCCACTTAGAGTGTGTCACTACAGATCTTAAATGCATCTTGATTCTTTTCCTCTGTCCTACTTTATCTTTCAGGCCTCAATCACTGAAAAGCTACAATCAGTGTTTTGGAGTCACTATAGTCAAACTGCTATGTTACTAAAGTAGGTTGAGAGATGAGGAAACGATTCTATTCTTGTTTTAAATAGCCTGGCAACTTAAATTTTTGAACTTTCCAGTTGTGTCAATGCTTGGATATACATCAAAGCTCTCAATAACCCTCTTATTATCCTCTAAAGGACCAAAGAAAGGATTTTCAAGTATCTAGACCACCTGACACCCATTATCCACACCATCAGTCATCTAGAGAGACTTACCATCTTGAAACAATCTGGAAGCTAAGAATGCAGAAGTGTTCTTCTCAAGAATATCATTTTTACTATAAGAACTCAGCCTCTTTTTTTTTTTTAACAGTATAGGTATTGCCTAGTTGTGTTTGTAGTTTTAAAACCATAAGACCTTTGAATAAATCCTCAGCATTAATTTCTAGCCAAAGCCTCCATTGACCAAGCAGATTTTTGACTGGTTGGGGGTTGGGGGTTAACCCTAGCATTGTTCAGGGGTCACCTGTGTATATATTCACCCACTTGCAACCAAATACAGCTATGAGTCACAAAATTATTTTTATTGAGACAAGTTAGAATCATGCTATCCTCATGAATATCTTCTGCTTACTCATTTGTGCCTATTATTTCCTCATTGTTATGTTTCAACCCTTTTCTAAAATCTCCAAAAATATAATCAATTTCTTCAATTTTAATAGATGCCTTATCTTTGTATGCTGCAGAAAAGATAAAAGTCATTAAGGTGAATATTCTCATAATCTGTCTTTTTAACCATTTCAAAAAATATCTCTAATTTTTAATTCAACTTTTCTTCCAGAGATACAAGCCTCAGCTTCAAGGCTACTTTCTCAATGTATGATCTTGATCGTATTCCTTCTCACCACTGAGAAATTTATAATCTTTCATTCATACCAAGTTCCAGGTACTATGAAAGATCATGAGATGTAAAAATAAATAAGATGACCTTTGCTTTCAAAGAGCTCATTTTCATTGTCATAAGCACACTCATTTTTGACTTTTGACTCTTGCGTTCTGAGTAAAGTGCCTTTAAACTTACTAATGATCAATGAATTTACTTCTTCCCAGGTTTTATTTTCTCTGATCCTCTTTGAGACATGTTTCTTCTTTTATTTCTGTAATATTGTATTTTTAAACATTCTTCCTCTTTGCTTTCTTCACCTATTTACTATAACCCACCAAAGGGAAGCATGCCTTGTTTCTCTTTTTTTCAATTTATTTCTAGACAAAGTGATTGCAAGGCATTAATGTCACATCTCTTAAAACTAAATATCCAGTCCTTATTTCTATTCTCAGCTTTAGTTTTATAACTCAAACTACCTGTTGAATAATATTCCATTATCTAAGTTTGACATGGCTAAAACTGATGTTCTCATTTCATCCCTAAAATTCTTTGGTTCTGAAGGGAAACAGAATTTGTATTCCCAAAATATACCTCTTTGGCACAAGGATTATTTTTGAGTGATTATTTTCTAAAAAAATAGTAGATACAGGAGAAGCTCAAAAACTGAGTAGAAGTTATCCTTTTGTAACGAGCATTTATATTTACAAAGAAAATCTGTTGGCATAGGTGTCTTCCTCTGTAACAAGAGGAGGAACATGACTAAATTTTTAGCAACTTATCAGTGAAGATGGCAAGGATCTAAATCTGCAAACAAACTTTTCCTAGTTTATCATGCTCTCCCTCAGCAGCCCCCTTCCCCACGCCCCCATAACTTACGTCCCAACCCTCAACATCTTTCGTCTTTATCTGGAGATGCTATTTAAGGTGGAGGCTTGGACCATTTTGAAGAGTTACTCAGTTTTCCTGCGTATCTCCAATGTATACAGGAAGTATATATGTTAATAAAGTTCTATGTTTTTCTCCTGTTATTCTGTCTTTTATACAGGGTGTCTTAACCAAGACCTTAAAATAGTAGAAAAAAAATTATTTTTCTTCTCTTATAGTTTTCTCTAGGTCTCTAAATACCAACAATATTATCCTAGTCATCCAGCCTCAAAACTTTGAAGTTATCCTAATTCTATTCCACAAACCAGTTAAATAAATTTTATTTTATTTTCCCATTATGTTTTGTAATTCAGGATCTCATCACTTTGTGCCTAGATTAATGTAAAATTCTTCCAACTGATTTTTTTTTTACCTCTATTACCTTCTCCCATATTATGAATCCTCTAGCTATTGAGAGATTAATTTTGGAAGCCATCAATCAGGTGACTCTGAATTTAATAACCTTCTATGAATCCACGCAGCCAAACTATTTAATGGAATAAAATCAAAACTTCTTAGGTTGATATTCTAGATCAACTTCAGTTCACCTTTCCAAGACTAAATTCCACTGCTACCTCCCCATTATTCTTCCTAATTATAGACACAATTGACCACTTTCTGCATTTCAAACTATAAACATTTTGTTTAAGGTCATGTCTCCAACTACAATGTAATGATGCCCTTTCCCCCAAGTGTTCAAGAACAAATTTTATCCATTATTTAAACTTAAATGTCCTTTCCCAAATAATTATCATTGAATACATCTAATAATGCTGTTTCTAATTCCTAAATAGTGCTTATCACTTTATAGCCTATAATATCGATCTTTGCTATAAGTCCAATGTTATTCTCTCCTGTGAACATCCTGAGAACAGAAGCCACATGATTTTTGCTTCTCCCTGGAAATCCATTATATATAATTATAATACATTAAGAATCCAATTAGATCTTTAAATTTACTTGGTTGAATTTTGTTCTTTGGTAGAGGTATAGTTTACTGTTTTAGGTTTTATATAAATTTATCTTTTGTTAGTAAAAATTAACAATTTTGAAATGAATTCTTAATTTTCCCTGACCACAAAGAGAATTCTCAAAAATTTTAGTTGTGAATGGTAAGACTAAGAGGCTCTACATAGAAGATAAAACACTAGGACTTTTATTTTACTTATTTATTTACCTATTTAACTTCTTAGTTTCAGTTGGTATTCAAAACTGATGTTTCAGGTGTATAGCATAGTGATTACATGCTTATATAATCTCCCTGACCCTATTGCACCATTGGTGGAATTACAAATTGGTGCAGCCATTATGAAAAACACTATGAAGGATCCTCAAAAAATTAAAAATAAAACTACCTTATGACCCAGAAAAACACTAGGACCTTTAAATAGACAAACTGTGTTTGCATTTTAAATTTTATAAATATCTGAGAACTAATCTGTTAAGTGGGGCTAATTTTTATACCTATCTTAAAGGTTTTATGAAAATTAAACAAAATAATACATATAGTTTTTCATCATTCTTGACATGCAATTTAATAACTAATTTTTATTAATTTTATTTTTATTTATTAATTTTATATTACTCTCCATCTTCTAGGCAGGATTCTGTTTTAGTGAAAGTTTATAATATACCTGTTTGATAGGCCAGTTCATAGAAATCTAATTTCAAAGATTACTTTGGATTTATTTCTATTTAATTTTTTCTGGTTTTGTCATTTAAGTAAAGTCCCCACTTATATAGCTGTCATTATAGTATATAATGATTGAAATAAGCTAGAGCCATCAGAGTAACTACATGGTGTCCTCCAAAACTTTGTGAATTCTTACAATTAACAAAGGTCAGTTTTTAAAAGAAGAGATCTGTATGGAAATTCATTAGATCTTCCATGACTGAGTTCTTAGTTTCCCATTCCTATCTCCAGTACCCCAGTATAGGTTCTTATCATCTCTAACCTAGACTATTGAAATAACTTTCTTAAATACTTCTATCTGACCTCTTCCCATTGTTGCCATATTTCTTACTTACACACAGTCCTGCTCATGACTCTCCACTGCTTAGAAAATTCATATCAATTCCTACTGCTCGGAAAGTAAAATCCAAATGCCCTAGAAGAGAATTCAATACCTTCCATAAGAGAAGTCTAATTTATCATTCCAGCCTTAAATTTTATCATTTCACACACAGTACACTAAGGCCAAATAAAATGTATTTTATACACTTTTAAGTCTCGTGTTTTTTTCTTTTCCATACTATGCCCTTCCAGGCTCCTACTCCTTTATCCTATAAAGATTCCTACTTATACCTAAGAATACTGCTCAAAGGAAGATGGTACCCTCCACAACATTTTCATAAGCTATACTCCCATAGCTTTGTGTGTGTGTATATATACTATACATTTTAAATATTCCATAAATATACATATAGAATGATGCATAAATATGTTTATATGCATTATAATCCAAAGTGTGTATATATACATATTACATATAAATAAATTTCTATAACACACACACTTGGGATTATAATAATTCTGGTACATAACTTTCTCTTTTTTTAGGTCATAAGCTCTGTGAGACATGTATCTTAGCATAGTGTCTGATACATACTAAATGATTTGTATAGTTTTCTTAAATGTGCGAATATGTGATTGAATAGGTTGCCTTCTGTTTTATCTTCTATGAAACACACAAATGCCAGGCCTTAACATTAGTTTTTAGTATTGTCTCGTTGATAGTTACCAATTTCTAAAATGTACTTTCTGAGTCCCAATTATTTTGATATTACAAAACTATAGGACTAAAAAGAAATATAAGAATACCTACCTCAGGCTTCATCTAGGCTATCATTACTCGGGAAAATATATTCTATTGTAAAACAGTTGAACTTTCAGCAGAATTTATAGCCTGCCCCTTTCACTCAACCCTTTCATGTTTAATAATGTCCACTAGTAATTCCTGCAAATAGTCTTGAGATTATTTTTCAAGGTAATTGAAGCATTACTGTTTTCTTTTTTTCTTCCATTTTTCCCTCCCGTCTGGAAAGATGACATAACACCAGAAGATTTGGAGAAAAGTTAAATGTATCAGAATAAGTAAGGACTATGACAGATGGGTCTTGGCTTCAGAAATAAAGCTCCTCATCTATTTACAAATATCTATATTTGCGCTTGTTGATTCTGTCTTCTGAATATTTCTAAGATATACTCTCTCATTTTCAAGATTCTGTTGTATTTATGTCATTTGACATGGAGACTCTTTTTTCCCCTTTAATCTCTGGGCCTTGGCTTTCCATGCCCTTTTAAAAACTGAAAACACATAGCTTTCACTTTGTTTGTAACTATTAATGACCTTTGTTGAGCTCCGAAGGGATCAATCTTAAAACCTAGTCCTTCTAGATGTAGTATTTTGCTTACTCTGTCATCAATTAATCTGCTTTCATTTTCTCTTCATTCCAGTGGTCCTGTTTTCTCAGAAAAGACCTGATATACAAAAGTAGTATCTATAATTGAGCCTCTATTTTGTGTTGGTCACTATATTGTAAGCTAAATATACATTATCTTGTTTAGTTCTATAATAACATAATTAGGGAGGTCATTAGAAAACATGACATCCCGTTGATCTAGAACTAGACACAAGTTATTGGAGGCTCCTCACCCCCTCCTCTGTCTTTGAAATGTATATTCCACTAGCCTTTCCCAAAAGCTGCACGAAGGACACAGCCTTGCCATAATAATGTGGTGATTAGACTATCTGGACCGAGTCTGGGACTGAACCTAGTTAAGGACTCCATATAAACTTTCTAGGTACTGGTGTGCGGATGCGGAAAACTACTTTTCTCGTGATCAACCAAAACAAATCTCCTAAGTAAATCCCCTTAATTATTAAACTGGCTACCTACCAATCTGTAGTGATCTTGCCCTTCTGTAAGGGGCCAGTATTGACTTACATCTGAAAAGCTTCCTGCAGGAACATAACACCATGAGATTGATGCTATAAACAAGACTCATGAAGGCTAAGCAACATAATCAAGGTTCTATATTTAAATCTGACTTCAAAGACTACACTGTTAAATTTCCAAATTGCTATGAAAACTGGAACATAATAATGATGACCGTTCTCAGATAATTATGTATTATTTTTTTATAAGCTTCCTTTAATTTCTTCTTAATTTTGAACTTTGGACCAAAGGTAATAATTATGGATATAATTAAATACTACTTATTGAACACATTATATGTTAAGCATATTACTCATATAATCACTCTTTATACTCACAATAACACTGTGTCCATTTTATAGATGAGGAAATAGAGTTGGAGGGAAATGCCCAAAAACAATTTGGTACAGTTTAAGCTTTAATAACTTCAGAAGTATAACAGTTATAAAATTATAATTTGTATGTTTATTTAAATTTTTAAAAATATAATTTTATAAATTTAATATTTATTTCATTTTTTGTTTTAGTTAATGTTCACAATCTTATATCTGAGGAAATGAATGCTTTTATCTTCATCATGTATCTTCTTAAAAGCAGCTTATTACTTTTTTGTGACTTAGTAACAAAATAATTCTTCTTTTTAAATATTTATCTAATCATGAACCAATGAGCAATTTACCAAGCTATGCCAAAGTAAAAATACTTTGTAGCACCAGTGGTTTACTTTATTGTATCCTCTCTCTCTCTCTCTCTCTCTCTCTCTCTCTCTCTCTCTCTATATATATATATATATATATATATATATATATATATATATATATATTTATTTATCTTTAGGGTCTAGCTACTCAAAATATACATCACTTGGGACCTTATTTGAAATGTGGAATCTCAAACTTTCCACTAGAGCCACTGAGTCAGAATCTGCATGTTAGCAAGCTCACTGGGTGATGTGTATGCACATTAATACTTAGAAGCATTCATTTAGGCATCAAATTTGATCTATAATCATAAGATCATGGCAAGTAAATGCTCTGGACATCCCATAAAGAAAAAATGCTGAATATTAAAAGTGTTAACAGCAAACGCTATCCAAGAAAGGCAGAAGGAACAAATAATAGGCAACTAGGCATTAATCAAGTCTTTTGAAGTTAAGAAGGGCATTATAAATACTGCATACAATCCTATGGGTAGTAGCTAGAACATATTAGCCCAGTGGGGAATCAGAATTTTAGAGGCCTGAAGAGAACGGAAAAGTAATTGCCAGTAAAACATCAGAATTTCATCTCCATAGGGGTAACCTAAGAGGAATATATTCTTGATTCATTTACAAGTTTCATTCCAAGGAAACTATCCTTTTGTGCTACATAGACTATGGACATATGTTTTTATTCCTGAGTGCCTCCCCAAAATCTGAATTGACAATTCATTCTAGAGTTTTTCCAGGGTTGAAACGTATTTGCAGTTTTTTAAATCAGTTTTTTTCTTTTCTGTTTTTTTTTGAAATTGAGGCATTATCAAATTCTAGTCTTCTGGTGTTTCTTTTTCACACTGCTTCTCAAAGTTTAATATAAGCAGTTCTTTGATTGATAATAGGTGAAAATTCTTAAAATGCTTTAAACAAAAAATTAATTTGGGCCTGGACTAAAATTAAGTTCTTTCCTGCCTGTAAAATGTGCTTTAATGCAATAGGGGGAGAAAACAAGTTGAAAGTCTGGAAAATGAGTCACTTTTACTTTTTATCATTATTCTTATTTTAATAAAGTTTTATATAAAGAATTTCTACAAAATCAGAATACAAAATACAAAATTTAAAGTATAGCAATGTAATTATATTACCTTTATCCTAATTACATATTTTTTTTAGTTCCCTCCATTAAATTTCTAATATATCCCCTCAAGCGCACACACACACACTATAAAGAATGAGTAAAACGCAACTCGACAGTGCTACCTGGGAAAATAAAATGATGACTCTAATGACAATAGGCAGGAACTACTCAATAACTGGCCTGTGTTAGCAACGTTGTAGAATCCAAGGCCTCAAGGAGCCTATGGTCCAATGAAGTGATAGACACATCATTAGAATTTTATATAGCCTGTAGACATTCAAGAGGAGTTTAAAGAACTAGGAGAAGAGTATGGAAATAATGAAACCGTATGACATGAGGAAATTATATTTTTAAAATCTTAGCATTCATATTGCTAATCAATAATGTCATATGGATTGTCTACTTTTAAATGTAAATCAATACAAACTTTTAAAAATGCAATTCAGCAATTCATTAAATATTCTTTACAAATTGCACCAAAGAGTTGACCACAGACCTTTCATGGTTTCCTTAAATCAATGCAAAGGACACATCAACTGTAAAATGCTCCGTGTTTCTAAGCTTACTAAAAATAATTGCTGCTAATGGGCTACAATTTATATAGCATATGAATAAAAATGTTTGGAGAGGTTACACCTGTTATTAACCTATAAAATGGCTTGAAAGTAGCACTTAAAACTCAACAGTCAGACGGACACTTTTTAAAATTAAAATTATTGGGGTGACATTGGTTAATAAAACCAAATAAGTTTCAAGTGTACAATTCAACGATATGTCATATACATTGCATTGTGTGTTCACCACCCAAAGTTAAATTTCTTTCAGTCACCAAATATTTGACACTTTCAAGGTTAGCAAATTATAACTGAAAAACAGAGATTTAGAGAAAAGCTAGAAAGAAATTCAATTCTATGCTCAGGTATTTGCTTCCTTGGACACTTTCTTGATTCGGGAATATATAAATACTTCTTCAGGTACTTAAGATATTCTTATAGCCTTGATGTCTTTAAACCCTACCTTAAATGGTGAGCCTGCAGGTTAGGCTTTACAACCCTGTTGCTGTTCTGCTCTGCTTGGTAAAATATTGACTTTTATAGGATGCTTTGTAAATATCAACATTTTTGTACCTTAACTCAAGCTGAAGTAGCACAGCAAAAATGCAGCCTGCTAGCAAACATGCCATGTCACTTTAAAGAAATCTTGGCAGAATTTAATTAGAAAGTTAAATAAGCATGAAGAAAATATTGTTGGAAAAGGAAAACACAGAAAAAGAAGAATGGCATTGTAAAATAAAGACCCTAAAAAATAAAAAGCTAATATTTGGATACTTTAAGCGGGTAGAAAAATGGGGAACTTGAAAAAGAAGAAAAAAAAATGAGATAAGCCATGAAGTTATTGGAAGATAATATTAAATTTTGTTTTTAGACCACATGAACTGAACTTGATTATACTGATGACTTTTCTTATCATATTGGGCTTATGTAAATAAACATGGTACAAAAAAATAATATAAAATCTTACATAAAAACATGAAGTTAAAGAAATGTACACTGCTTTTTTTTTCTAGAACCAAAATGGGTAAAATCACAGAACTAAAATGTTGTATTCCAATTCAGAATCCTTATAAAGCATACCTTATTTTTGGTATAGGTTATACAATCTACAATCAACTTAGTACCATGGATTTATAGTTTATTTACATAAGCCATTTTCATGTAGTAAAGGAGAAATTAATGGATAGAGAAATGATTAATAGATTAATGGGTGGAAAAAGAAAGGTATACTTTCCTGCCATCTTTTATTATGTGTGATCAGCATGCTTCGTTGATTGAAGAGGAAAAAAGTTAAGAAAAAACAGGTGTCTTACTTTAGTTGCTATAATGACTACCACAGATGTAGGAGCTTATACAATAGAAATTTATTTCTCACATTTCTGGATGTTACAAAGTCTGAGACCAGGGTGCCAACAAGTTCTGAGAGAGCTCTCCTCCTGGTTCACAAATAAGCATTTTGCTGTGCTCTCACATGAGAGAAAGAAGAAACAAGCCTTCTCCTGTCTCTTATAAAAGCACTAACCCATCATAAGGGCTCCACTTACATGACCTAATTATCTCCCAAAGGTCCTATTTTCAATACCTTCATAATGTGGATTAGGGTTTCACCATGAGTTTGGGTGAAGCACAACTTTAGTCTATAGTGATAAGGGTAAATAAATTTCCCATAACCAACATTCACTTTAAGTCACAACTTTATTCCTCCTTTTCCCTTTGCCCAATTTGTATTTGTATGTGTGTATATAATAAAGAAAATCAAGAAGTAAATCATCAATATATATGCATGACTTTAAGCTATAAAATACAAACCCTAATTGATGAGATACTCATTTGATATTAAAAGCAACATTCATGTATATATTTTTCTCCTTATAAAACAAATTATTAAAATATCAAAATTTATTTCTTAATTAAGCTTTCACATTTTATAATTAAACATATCTAGATGTGTTTATTTGAAATTTATAAAAGATTATTTTAAAAACTGGAATCCAAATTGCTAGTCTTAGTTGACTTATAAGTACATGGTCATAATAAATACTTTTGTTTTTAGTAAATCCATCTTCTATATTTATTTTATTTAAATAGTAAGTTGATCATTTTTAAAATATTTCCATTGACTTCAATATTTCAAAATACAGCACTAAATTACCATGCATAGATTGAGGAAAAATTATTTAGAAAAAGAAGCCACTTAGGAAACAACTATATAATCACCTATATTTTGATTCAATTCACCTTTTAATTTTCCTTATGTATTATTAATATAAATAGTAATTATCAAGTATGTTTTCCGATGGTTAACTTTTGCAATAAAATTTTACTCATTTTTTTTTACAGGACAGATATATTTTTTCCAAAGAGTAACAAAGGCTTAAATTTCTATGAAATGAAAAGTGTATGATAGACAACCAAGTTTGCCATTGCTATGTGTCATTTAATTGTGGCATTTATTTAATTTCAACACTTCTTCAGTGTAGCTCACATATATTTGAAATAAAATATGCAAATAAATTCAGTCTCTAGAGAAGGGTAAATTCAACCATGAAGCAGAATAGATTTTCATTTACCTAATGCACTTTGGCACTTCTGTGTGTCCACTTACATTAGCCTATGAAAGTATCTCCAGTTCTGTCAGCCTCCAAGAATGTGTTAAAATGACATGGTAAATTTAGAGTTCTGAGAATAAATAAGCCTTGTGTAAAAAAGGCCTTCCAGACCACATAGGTATAGCAGAAACATTCCATGCATTTTAAATGCCTATAATCATAATTCTCCACCACAAAATGTAATATATGTTCTATCAGAATAATTATTTTCCTCTGTAAGTATCAGTGCCACCAAACCAACTGTTCTGCTCACATTCTCCCCTGGCTAGCACAAAGTATAATGTTGCTGAGAGTGTTAGAGAGGGAAGAGAGGGCTCCGTTCAGGTACATTATACATTTTGACATTAAGCACCCAGTAATTAGCCAAGTATCTAACTGCATAATGTGATGAGGGGGAATATGACAATTAGATCAGAAGAAAAGTGTTTTTAAAAAAGTCCCACTAAAAATATTAGCAACCAAAGTCATGTGGGGGTGAATCTCCATTTCTAAAGTATTACCATAATTTACTGCAGTAAAAAACTGTGTAAAAATAAAGTGGCTCACAAAGACAAGGTTAGACTGCCTTTAACAAGTCCCTTTGACCCAGTGTCAATAGTCTCTGTGGCATCCTTACCTCCCTTACAGAGCACAGTGGGAATAAGTACATTGTTAACCACTTTTCAATGAGAGTGTAAAGAATGAGAGAGAGATCAAGGTCAAAGTTAACTGTGTAAAATTTTTTGTTTTTGTATGTTTTAATACATCTGCATTTCTCCACATATATCTTTACTGTTAGTGAGGTCTATTCTTTTCCTTCCGAAGATCAAAAATCTCTATCTAAAAAAAATTAATACTTCTATTCATGAGAAAGAAGAGTAAACATGAACATTAGGGCAATTAAAAAAAAAAGACAGGGTGTCACTTAATTATTTGTGTTTACCCTAGAAGTAAACATGCTGATAAGAATTCATTTGCAATCATAAATGTCTTTGGTCTTATTTATGAGACTGATCATTTTTTTTTTTCATAACTGCTCATACATTTCTCCTAGTCTGGAGTTTTTTATTTTAATTTTTACATTAGCATCCCGGAATGAATTCAGGTATTAAATTCTTACAAAACTTTTTTTCTCCTTCTAAGTCAAAGAGAGAAAAAAAGTTAAAAAGGAAGAAGACATTTTCTCCTTTCTTATCTAACCTGACCGATTTTCTGGGTCAACCTCACTGTGAGCTCAGTTGATTATTGGAAGGGGAAGCCCTGGCACTCCTGAAGAAGGTCACTTCTCTCCACCAGCTGAGACTCTTTTTCTGCCTTGCTGTACTAAGTTACCAATTGTGCTACAGCTATCAATTGGAAAAAAAAAATTAGTATAATAAATCAAGCATTGTGGCAACTATTAAAAGAGTAGAGAGCCAAAACTATAGCTTCCTATATAAAAGTGAACTAGTTAAAAACAACATTTACTGTTATTTTCTTCTGTTCATAGCTACATGTTTGAAATTTAGAAGCTTAAAGAAAACCTAATTTAATTCTACAAAATAAATACTATCATATCGTAATAATTTTAGCTATTTCTTCATTAAGTACATTAATACTTTGCCCAAGGCCTGACTCTTATATTTTTCTTGTTTTTCAAACAAAATATGTCAAATGGGTCATCATATGTTTGGGTAATAATTAGGAATAGCATAACAGAGGAACTGGTTCTGGACTATGAAGAAGAATTAAAAGATATATGATAAAATTCTAAATTTTTAAAAAGTCTGTATGTCTCTATATTACATTTTGCTTCAATAAATATTTGGATATTATTTCCTCTGCAATTTTACTTAAAGAAAACACAAACATTACTTTTCGAAAGATGAACAATGGTGGTGTGGATATACAAATTCACTGGTGGTTTTTATTGGTTTTAATGGTTATTATTTATATTTTATAAAATACAAAATTGAGTTTAGTAGACATGATGCATCCAAGGTCATATAGTTAATAAATAGATTAATTAAAGAAGGGTTAGAAATTTCCTTCCAGTAGTTCCAATCTAGACATTTACTGCTAAGGAGTCTCTATTTTTGTTCTACCAAAAAAAAAAAAAAAAGAACCTTCTTTTTTTATTCCAATAAAATGCTCTATTTATAATCTACTAGTTTGCATTATTGTATTTTTCCTAGTCTAGATTTGAAGTTTTCCATACTTAAATCTAGGATATAGGGCAAGTTGTATCACTGTAACAAGCTCAAATTTCTCATCTGCAAATGAGAATAGAACTGGTAACTACCTCATTGAGATGTTTTAAGAATTAAGAGATAGTCTATGTGAAGCTCTTACTGAAGGGCCTGATATACAGTAAAAGCTTATAAACTTTGTATATTATTATTCTGAAATTCTATAACCTGAGAATGAACGCACTAAAAGTTGATCCTTGGCCTATATAATTCTCTTTGTATAATGCTCTGTATAGTCCCAAGATTGATACTTTGTCCAGAATGATAGGTGATGATATTACAAAAGATAAGTCAAAGCTTGTAAATGTAGTATTTCTCCTTTATACTGTCTTCAGAGAACTAGTATAGGGTCAGTTAATGCACATTCCTGAGTTATACCATTGAAGTTTCAGAAAACCTTTTCAGGTATCACTTTAGTAAAGACTGAAATCAGACATATTTATATTAAAACCTGGTCCTAGCACATCTCAACACTAAAAAACATTAGCTCAATCTGCAAAAGTTCTCATCTAAAAAAAAAAAAATTCCTCCTCTCATGACCACATCAAAATTAAAGTAAAACACAGAACCACCATCATTAGGAATCACATGAAGTCTAGTTGAGCAGAAGTTCTAAAACTAAGGTCATACAGAAAACATTACCTCAAGACTAGAAGGAGGAGAGAAGACGTGGAATGGGCTGGTTTCACACCTATGTGCAGTGGTTAAAAATCAGGAGAGATATCTTGGATTTGGTGGAGTCCTGGAAAGTGAGTGGTCCCAGGCCCATATCAGGCTTCTCAGCTCAGGCTTCTATGCTGGGAAGATAAATCTCTACAACTTCTGGCCGTGAAAACCAATTGAGATTGCAGCTGAGTGAGACAGAGGGCTGCTGGAGTACCAGGTGCTCTTCTTAAAGGGCCCATCTATAAACTTACCACTGATGAACTAATTTACTCTGAGTTCCAGCACTGGTGCAGTAGCTTGAAAGATGCCAGGGACTTACAAGGGGTAACTGAATTGTCTGGCTTCAAGGAGAGGGCTTGAGGGGCAGCTTTTCCCAGAAAAAAAGTGCTGGCAGAATCCATCGTTTCTTTCTTAAGCCCTCCCACTCTCGCTACATGCAGAAGCAGGCGACTGCAATATCTGAGTCTCCATCAACCTTATTAATACCATTTACTCCACCCTGGTGACTATCAGATCCTGACTCATCCAACTAGTGGACCCACCCAAGCTGCTTCCGGCTCATGCTGTGGACTTTCCTAAAATCTTCCAAAGGTTCACAAAACCCAAAAAAGCAGTATTGGGCTTCTTCATGCTCTGTACCTCTGGCTGAGCAGCCCCTAGCCCAACACTAGAAGTGGCTGGTCTCAGTTTGTGACTTGGACTCTCAGAGCACCTAAAGCCCAGAGCAGTGGTGGCCATCTTCAAATTGGTGGCTCATACCAGGTGGCCCTGGGAAGGGCACAAGCTGAGGCTCAAATTGGCCTGAGGTGGGGCCCTTTCCAGGAGCCAGCATGCCCAGTGGCTGGCTTCAGACTGAGCCAGAGCACCACCCAAGACTTCATTCAAAGATAACATATCCAAAGGCAGAGTGAGCAAGCACCAGAGCCCTGCTAAAGTGCTCTGTAGGGTCAGCCTCCGGTCAACAGCTCCTCCACTGTAGTCACCACGGTCCTTACAAGAAATCAGCCTGAGGGTCAATCCCTCTCACTGAGAGGCAAACAGCAATCAAGGTTAAACTACAACAGGAGGGCACACACAACCCATATATGGAGCATACCTGGAGTTACCAGCTCAAGTGACCAGTTAGACTATGCTACTGGGCCCCACAGGACACCCTATGTAGGGAAACTCTACTAAACTCTTGAGACATAGCAGACAACCTAATACACAGAAACAAATATAAGGAGGCAGCCAAAATGTGGAGACAAAGAAATGTGTCCCAAATGAGAGAAAAGAACAAAGCTCCAGAAAAAAAAAAAAAACTAAATAAAATGGAGATAACCAATTTACCAGATGCAGAGTCCAAAATACTGCTTATAAGGATGCTCAATAAATTTAGGGGAAGAGTAGATGAACTCAGTGAGAACTTTCACAAAGACATAGACAACATAAATATGTGAATCCATATGTTATTGCAGCATTATTTACAATAGCCAAGATATGGAGGCAACATGGGTATCCATTAATGGATGAATGGATTAAAGGTGGTACATATATACAATGGAATATTACCCAGTCACATAAAAAAGATGAAATTTTGACATCTGCAACATAAATGGACCTAGAGGATATTGTGCTGAGTGGAGTATGTCAGAAGAAGACAAATACCATGTGATTCCACTTACATGTAGAATATAAAGAACAAAATAAACAAAACAGAAACAAACTCATAGATACAGAGAACATTTTGATGGTTGTCAGATGGGAGGGGGCTTGAGGGATAGATAAAAAAGGGGAAGGGATTAAAAAGTACAGATTGGTAGTTACAAAATAGTCATGGGGATGTAAAGTATAGCATAAGAAATATAGTCAATAATACTGTAAAAATTATATGTAATATCAGATGGGTACTAGATTGATTGGGGTGATCGCTTTGTAAGTTATATAAATGTCTGATCAATATGTTGTACATCTGAAATTAATATAATATTTTATGTCAACTCTAACTAAAAAAATTAAAAATATATAAAAAAATAAAATCAAAATAAAAAAGAAACTAAGGCAGCTAATGTCAATATCAACCTCAGTATTATAATATGGATTAGATGATATTTTCACACAACATTTTATGTGACATCATTAAGTAGCAGGCCAACAAATCTAATATTTCTTTTCTGAATCTTTTTCTTTATTCTCCATAACAGAAATAATAAGAGCTCAAATATAAAAAGGTTTCCTCCTTGTTAACTACAGAAACTTGCCTAGATCTCCCAAAACCATCAATTTCCCTCAAATTTCAGGGACAGATCCTCTTTTAAGTTTTCCCAATCTTTGTGAAGGTTAGCATATGGATTCTTATGTAATATTCTAATTTTGATTTCATTTAAATCCAAAATTAACATGGTTTTCCCTACTTGCATTTTTTCTTAAACATTCTACTTTTAAATAAAGAGGTTTTGTTTCTTTATAAAGAGCATAATCAAGAGCAAATACTCTTTAAAATAGTTGTTAAAGACCCTACTACCAACTACTAGCATGCAAGTAGCATCATAACTATTAGGGCAGAAAATGTTCTGTGACAGTTTACATGTAACCTAAGAAGGTTAACAATTCAGGACTTTCAAGTTTCTCTCCCTGCATCTCCACAGTGTAGTCACCTGTTTTGTTCCTAACCAGCCACTACAAGGAACTGTGTATTATTCAAATCTTTGGCCCCAACAGCTGGTAGTACTAGAATATCATAGACATTTGTATTTTAAAAGAATGAATGACATCCAGAGTAGATGTTTGTAACTTTGGGGACATAGCTCAATATGGGGGTCATTCTATGCTAGTTAAATTCAAAAAGTGAAAAAAAAATTCTAGTTATTAAAAACAGAGAGTGTAATGTATAAAATCCCAGCTGTCAAAAACATACATGGAAGAAATGACAGTAAGAGAATACACTGGCAAAAAGAGACAAAAATAATTTGTCTGAAAACTAAGTACCCTCTGCCACTGTCCAGCCAGCTTGTCAGTTTAATTTGCAACTGGAGAAAAGGAGGGAGATGAGTCAAAGCAGGTGTTTGTCCTTTTTTTCTCTTTTTAATGGGGGAAAATCAAGTGAAAGCACAGTTCTACCAGCTGTGAAGAGCTGCTGACACCTGTAGTTGCCACATCCCATGCTTGTGAGATAGGTAAGAAGCAGTTAAAGACAGCTGATAAAATGAGGTGAGGATACAGGTAGAGGAAGAAGGCAGGAGAAAAACAATGCTGGATAAAAATAGAAAAAGAAAGAACAAGTGGTGTCTATAAAACATCCAGCTTCAAAATGTCCATCTTTACCTTTGTTTTTCTAATTAGTACAAAGTCATACTCTTTCTTTTTCCTCCTTCTATTCACTAAATAAAATATGATGAAAATGGTTAAAAATGAAAAAATTGCCTTATGTGCAGTATAACTCTATATATCTGCCAGGCTCAACTAAAACATTGCAATATTCTCCCCTGCATTATTCCTTTCCTCTATTCTCCCCCACCCATTTCCCTACTCTCCCACTCACACCAGTACAGTGGAAAGAAAAGATTTATTCTCTGTAAGCAGAATTATATAGAACTAAAAGGAATCGACTTTGGCTACAACTCCGAAGGGTCATGTTGGCACAAGTGTAGGAAGATGTAGGCATATATTGCTGATAAAACCTGGAAGATGACTGAATGCATGGGAGTGGTTTCTTTGAACACAGGAGGTTATCATGACCATACTTAGATTTTTAGATTTAAAATAGATACATAACCATGACAATAGGTGTCCTAACAATTGCTATCTTTATCCCGAGACTTCTTACTGTAAAGGAGACCCTAGAAATAGTATTTTGATGCAACTGACAGTGGAAAATGGAAAGATGACTCCATGAGAATAATTGATTTAGGCTAAAAAATAAAGTAACAGAAAAAAACTTAAATACATATTTAAATTTAATACTCCTTTCAAGTTCTTTTTTTTTTTTTTTTAATTATCTAATATAGTACCACTGCATGACTTTGGCCATGTCAATGAAGACCAATTTGGGCACTGCGGGGGCTGATGAACACTCTGAGACTCTACTTGGAAAGGGGGCTGAAAGAGAATTTAAGAATTTAAAGGATATTACTAGGATCAGCATGTCTGAGAAGTTCATTACCAGCAAGTGCCTGAATAAGATGCAGTTGGTATTAGAATAATTCAGAAAATCAGTGGGTGAGCTAATATCTTTGGGAAAGAGACATTTAGGGTTTGAAAGGACAATTTTTCAATGTTCTACAATAAATAGTATTCACATAAGAATATTGACTTAGCAAATCAAACACTCTCAGATACTAGATGAAAAACTTGAAGCATTCACAAATTTTTATGTTTTTTTTGCCTAATAACAAATAACAACTACAGGTTGAACAAATACGATAGAGTTGCTGGAAATAAATAAGCCATAATATTTGCTCTCAAAAAGCAAACATTTTAAGGGGAAAAAGGCATTCAAACAGTGTGTTAAAATACAGCATGGTCACTGCAAATATTAAAAGTAATAGTATGAAATGAGAATATAGTTAATTAACATTAAACCCAGTTTTTGATTCAGGGGTTAGAGAAAACTTCTAGAACTGGCAATGTCTAAGTGGAATCTTAAACAATGAGTTCGAGTTAGCTCTCAGTAAGAGAGAACAATATATACAAAGGCAGAGAAGCAAACAAAATCTATAGTGTGCAGAGACCTATAAAAACCTAAGGAGTGAGAGAGCATGAAGTGTTGAAGTACATGGCAGGAGTTTTGGTGGTGGGGATAAAGAGTGGGCACGTGAAAGGCTGAAGAGTCTTGTGTTGTCTTGTGTTGTGTCAAAGAACTAGGAGTTATCTTGAAGGCAAAGGGAAGTCAGCTTTTTGTTAATATATATCCCTCTGATACAATGTGGAAGACATATTTTCCAAACTGTAGGAAGGCAGACAATTTAAATAAATACAATACAAAGTGAAGACAGTATTTGAGATTCTACGGCTTAAATTTCAAGTTTATATATAACTGATGAGCCTTTCGAACAACCTGTTTTTTATCTACTATATATGCAACTTCTGCATTTTTTAAAGGCAAGATAACAATCTCCCTACTTTGTTTTATTATTTTTTATAAAAATGCAAACTGTTGAAATCTACATAGAATTTTGACAATAATCTTAAGCACTATAATGTAATGTTTTTTGCTAACATAAAGTAACTATAAATAAATTGGTCAGTTTTATTAATAAATAACAATTATTAATAATGGGAGATAATTAAATATTATGCTCTGGTGATTACGGGCACTTTTAAAATAGAAAACTAATTTTGGTGTAGTTGAAAACTTTATTCCTAAAATTCTGGTTATCAGGCTCTCACGTACATGAAAAACTTTTTTAAACATTCACTATTCTGACATTTGACATTTAGTATTTAAAATTTTTTAATTCAAGCAGTTAAAAACCTAAGCAACATGAATTTTACATGAATTATGATTAATAGGTAGGTGTTTACTTAAGATATCATTTAGGAAAGTGCGTGGGAAGAACATTAATCCTAAGACATACTTTGTGGAGAAAAAAAAGTGGCTTCATAGTTAATTAAACTTGGATATTGTAGAATTTTAAGAGATTCACAATGAACATTAGCATCTTAAAAGCTTTGAGAAATACTGAAGAAAATAAAAGCTGTTCATCTTTGTCATATGTATTTCCAAATTTTCTTTAACCACATAACTTTTTTTTTATTTTAAAGTGGACTTATTAACATTATCATCATAGTACTATTATTTATTAAATTCTTGCTCTTTGATAAAAATTTTGCACTAAAAATGTCACTTGGGGTTATTATACTTCTAATCTGAGGAATTCAAGGCTTATGTTATGTAAGGAACTAGCTTTGAGACCATGTGTAGTACGTAGCAAAAAAGGGACTGAATCTAGGACTGTTGAATTCTACAGGCTCACTTGAACAATGCTTTCTGAGATATTTGATGTAACAGTCCCAGTAACATTATTATTATTGCTACTACTAACCTCACTTTAAAATTCAGGTTATTTAATTTTTTTTAAGTTATATTAGGCAACATATACATATATTAATGTACATAATATGTAGAGGTTAAATATTTATAAAACCCTCAAAGCAATAAATTTCCATAAGGTATATTAGCAATATTATATTTATATATCAAGAATTAGTTTGATAATATGTTCAAATAATTATTGACACCTCATAAATGCAATATTGACATAGTATATTCTCAGTAAATCAATGTAGATGTTGGGTTTTAATGTCTTCATTTAACTATGATGCCCCTATCAAGCCAGATATACTTAGTATTTATATGTCCATCAACAAAAGGCAGATATTTGATAAAAAAAATTACTCAAAGTCCTTAGTGTGAGCAGAAATGCAACAATTATGGGGTCTCTCAAATACGCCAAATGAAAGTATTCTTTCATAAAATAATACACATAAAGTTCAGACTTTTGTTTGTCATTAAAATTATATTACAGGGTATTTTTCACAGTGTTGTTTTCTAAGGATCTATTTTAATAAACTGAAGTAAATGAGATTGTGTTCCACATAATGCTATAGCTAATACCTTATTTGTTCTTAATTTTTAACATCCAGGAAACATACTTTAGAGTGCACACTAATGTAAATGAAACTATAAAACAGAATTCAAAAAATGGGAAGAAAAAAATTCCTTGTATCTGACATGTAAACATACTTAGAGGAAACATACTGTTGTGAAACTTTTATGAATATAAATGGAACTGGTTCCTCATTTTTGTTTGGTATTTAAAAAAATTTATTATAAGTACTTAGTGTGGCATTTTATCTTCTAAAGCAAACACATCGATGTACTGCAATTTTGCAGTCACAAAAATGCACATTTTATTATTCTACAGGCTTGAGTATGCACCTACACTATTCTCCTAAAGCCGGTATGAATAGCTAAGTTATAGCTGACAAATAGTTAACTTATAAGCAATTTGCAACCTTTCTCTTTAGATTTTTACCATGGAAAAAATGAACATTAATATTTTTTAGGTAATTTGTTAGTCACTCTGGTGTCCATGGCTAAAATAATATAAAAAAATATCAGAGTTAAAACAGGCCTCCAAAGTTATCTGGTCAGTTCTGAACATAAATACAAATCTAGGTTGACATTAGTTTGCTCCAAATATAAATGAGAAGAGCAAGGATAGTGCAATAACTTTTATAAAGCACCAAATTTTCTCAAATTAAAAAATTGTCTTTCATTCTGAAATCATGTCATCTTACATTTTTGTATTTTAATGACCTTTGAAAAAAATTAAATACATTTCTTGTATCACTGATAGGTTTAAATCTAATCTTAGAGGAGCAATAATAGAGATTGGCCCAAGTGAGAACAGGAAATTAAACTCAAAGCAATTGATGTCATGTTCAAGAAAGAGAGGTGTAAGAAGAAATGAATATTTGTTACCTACCATCCTTTACAAAGAACTTCTAATGTAATCCTTAAAAGAGACTTGTGAGATAAAAATCATGTTCTTATTTTACAGAGAAACTGAGATTTAGAGAAGTCGATTCTTCCAAGGTGGGGCAATTGTGAACCAGTTTTGAAATTCAGGCCTGTACGACCCCCAAAATAAAAAAGACCAAAAAGCCATCCAAGAGTTGCAAGGGTAGGCAATAAGTTAAAAACTTTTAAAGTTCCCAAATTTCCCCCAAATACTTCCATAATGAAGGTAACAGAATTGAATCCAAGATGTTTTTTTCTTAAATAGTGAGATCTTGCTTTCATGCACAGGGCAATTACTAACCTGCATAACTGGAAGAATATGTACAGCAATTTTTAAAAGCCCACATTCCCAGAGCTCAGGTGTTTGAGTTCACTCTAAGAACCCTTGTTCTGCTCTTAACTCAGATAGAAGGCACATGGCACACCAAGTTGTGTTTAATATGCAGTCATTACAGTGTTATAAATATTTTGACCTTTCTAGAAATTCTGCTTTTGTATCTAGTTAATTACAACCTCTGGTTCTTTTTGTCTCATATCTGAGTACATTATTTAACTTCTTTGGAAGGCTTTAAGCATTATATGCATTTTAGGTTTATTGGACTTTGTACTAGATTTTTATCACTATTACTCTTAGGGTTGTTTTAATTTAGTCTATATAATTTGATAAAATATATGTATTGAGTGAATGTGGCATACAGTGTAATGTGAATACATATATATGTAAGTGCAATATACATATAACACACATGTATAAGCCAAAGGGAGTTAAAAGAGTGGGTAACATGAGTGGATAAATAACTGGAATAAAAGCTGACTATATTAGTTGACATAAAACAAGCTGAATACTATAGAACATAAAGAGAAGAGATTTTGCAAATTTATTAAAGGCGAGGTTTAAGTTCAATTTTATGAGCTTCCTTCCTGGTTTTATCTTACTTTTGACATGATATTTGCTATTATTTCTTAACAAAATGATAAAGTGAGATTTTAAGAGCAGAAAACATGTATTAGAACCTTGCTTGGCAAACATCTAGCACCTGAAGATGTTTGTTGAAAAATGGATAAAAAAATAAATGAATGATAAGTTTGTGTAAAACTCAAACAAACTTTTAAATGGTTCCAACACTTTTGCCTCCGGGATATCCCAGAGCTATCACTCCAGCTGGCTTTATTCTGCAAATTATGAGCTTTTCTTAAGACAGATGTACTAGGCCTTGTAAATCTGTTACTATCCAATTATTTTCTTTTGCACAAAATTGTTTTCCTTTTAATTAGTCATAATTTAAGAAAGAATCTTTTGAAATTACTTCGGGAGGTTGTTTTAAACAGCAGCACAAAAATAACAGTTCCAATTACACTGAATTAAAGGAGAATTCTTTAAAATAATTTTATTACTAGTCCAAAAGAAGTTAAGTGAGTTTTTCCAAAGAAGCACATTGAATGATGATTAATTCTTTAAAGAACATTTCTCTAAAGCTGCAATTATCTACAGAATGTATCACCTGGATGAGAATGGAAGCTCTACAAGACCAGAGATATTTACTTATTCTACTATTGATCTCAGAGCCTAAAATATAATTTGGTTATTAAATGCACCAATTAAGTATTTCTTAAATGAGTGAACAAACTAATGAAGAAATGAGAGATATAGACATTAATGAATTATATAAGCCAATGGTAGATATTTGTTTGTATATTCTAGATGAAAATGACTAAGAAATTTTTGAAATTATGAACAAATATTTCCTGAAAGCTTACTATGTGCCAGTTATTATTCTGAAAGCTAGGAAGAGAGAAGTGGAAAAAGGTAATAATGTCCTCACCCTTATTGAGCCTATAGTCTATTGAGAAGAGAAAAAAAGGATATACATATATATACACATATAGATATAGATATATACATATACATATACATATACATATACATATACATATACATATACACACACATATACACACACACACACTGGTTCTCAACTCTGTAGAATTTTTAGAAGTTACCAATGGCTAGTATGTCTTCCTTCTTCCACCTGACCAAGATATTCATATATACATATATACACAAATATTACATATACATATATTCTCAACACATATATATATATATATTCTCAGGTAATTCTGGTGTGTGTATAATTTGTAATTTTTGATAACTTTTCAGATAACTCTGATATGCAGCTAGGTTAAAGAACATGCACAATAAACAAACAAACAGACATAAAATATTGTGTCAGGTAATGATAAGTGCTATGAAGCGAAATTATGCAGGCCAAAGGAAAAGAAACTGGTAGAGATTGCTAGAGAGCTATGCGCATATATAGGGGATAACATTTCAGGAACCATAAGAAGGCCAGTCTGGAATGAAGCAAAGAGAAGCATGGTAAATTTTTTTCAAGAGAATAGTCATGGGCCATACAAGAATTTTATGCTTTCATTTAAGTGTGATGGAAGGACACTGGAGGAATCTTCGTGAAATGTAGCATGATCTAGCATCGGTTTCAAAGACATGTTTCAGACTGCTCTGCAGAAAATATGTTATAGAAAAGTGAGAACAAAAGAAGAAAAACAAATAAGAAAATGAAAGAAATGACAGTGGCTTTGAAGTGTATTGTAGCACAAGGAATCATGAAATATAATTCAATATGTATTTTGATGTTAGAAATGAAATTATGTCTTCATGGATTGGATATGATGTGAAGGAAAAGGGAAAAAGTCAAGGAGAATTCCAGGGTTTTTAGCACAAGTAAAGAAGTGAACAGTAGTTCTGGGCTCACAAGTCTTAGAGTTTCATGTTTATGTATTTCCATCTAACTAAAAAAATAAAGACGATGAGTCTTGATGTCTTAAAATAGGGTGGTAAAATAATCTACCCACAGTTCTCTTTCTCTTCCACAAGTATATATAGACTTACTCATATGGATACAACATATATACATATTTTCATAAGCACATGCACATCTATAAATGCTCAAGTTTAAAGAACATTTTCTTGTTCCACATTAGAAAACAATGACAGAAAAAATAAAATAGAAGACGATTTTGTATGATAATGCAGCTGTAGCATATCCTGGCTCCATCAGTATGAACCTAAAATTTTTTTAAAAATAAACTAATACAATGAAAATACCTTCAAAGACATACATTAAACCTTAATCAGATCAAAAAGTAAATTTCAAAGAAGCCTTAAAACAGTAAAGGCATTTTAAAATTGGTTTTGTCTTAATTTTGAAGTTGCCATTTCTATTTAACAAAAGCTGAATAATGGTTGTACTTCATTATTGTGCCTAATTTGCCATACAATATCACATTTCCTCATTTTGTTCCATGCATTACTGTAAATTTGAAGCTATACATTTTAACCTCAAATCACTCATAGTGTCATAAGCAAGTTGTGTCTTATTACCTCCAGTTCCTTTTTAAAGGCATTCTTCACATAAAAACTCTTTTTAACCTAAATCTTGATGACTCTTGATAATATTAATTACCATTTACTGAGTATGTGGTTATCGATGAGCCAAAGGTTTCACATACTGCAATTATAATTTTTAAAGAAACTAATGTTTCAAAGCAAGTATTAAGATTTCTGTTTTTTAGTTGAGAAAACTAAGTGACCTAATAAATGAAAAGTTGGTAGGTCACTTCCTTTGGGGTCTAAGATTTTGAATCTATATACATTGTTTATTTTTCTTAATTCCCTTTTATTTCTGTCAATAAAACATATATTTTCAGGGAAAAAATCTCAATATAAATCTCCTAAAAGTATTAGATGTATAGTTTGATGGCAGGAAATTCAGAATTCAGGGTAAAGAAATCCTCAAGAGGCCAAAATTAGAAGTATGTCTAAAGAAAAGTAAATTGTTGGGAGCCATTCTTGATGAATGCCCTGCAGACAGGGTTGGAGTTGCCTGCAAGCTAGAAGTTTGCAGAGCAGGTGGGCTTGTTAATGGATAGCTTGTTACTGAAGGAAGAAGTTTGGCCTAATGGATAGCTTGTTACTGAAAGAGGAAGTTTGGTTTAATGTTGAATGTTTCTTGCCCCAGGGAATAAGAGACAAAAACAGGAACAACGATGTTTTGTGAGAACTTACATAAAGGTCAGCGATCATTTGCATATGTATGGATGGTGCTTCTCCAAGGGTATATATATGCTGTGCTAAATAAACTCGGGGCTCAGTATTCAGTGTTCGCCCTCCCGACTCTCTTTCTCTCTGTCTCTCTCTCTATCTCTCTCTCTATTTTCTCAATCCTCACTCCCCCTCTCGGGAACTGTTTGATCTTAGCCAGCGGGCTCCGGCAGTAAATCAGAAAAACTCTCTTATCTTGAGTGGCCTGGTTTGGATATCCTAAGTCACTCTTGACAGCAATAGACAGAATCTGGAGCCACAAAAGTCCCAAATAGCCAAAGCAATCTTAAGAAAAGAACAAAGTTGAAGATATCATGGTTCCTGATCTCAAACTATGCTACAAGTCTACCATAACCAAACAGTATGGTGCTGGCACAAAACAGACACATAGATCAACAAAACAGAATAGAGAGCCCAAAAATAAACCCTCACTTATATGGTCAACTAATCATGACAAAGGAGGTAAAAATATACACTGGAGTAATGACAGTTCCTTCAATAAGTGTGGTGTTAGAAAAACTGGACAGATTCATAAAAAAAAAAAAATGAAACTGGACCACTCTCTTATATCATATACAAAAATAAAATCACCATGGGTTGAAAATTTTAACATAAGACCCGATACCTTAAAACTCCCAGAAGAAAACATAGGAAGTAAACTATCTGATATAAGTCTACAATCTTTTGAACATGTCCTCTCAAGCAAGGGAAACAAAAGGAAAAATAAACAAATAGGACTACATCAAATTAAAAGCTTCTGCACAGTGAAGGGAACCTTCAACAACAACAAAAGGCAACCTAATGAATGGGAGAATAAATTTACGAATCATATACCCAATAAGGGATTGATACCCAAATATATATAAGAATCTAATACAACTCAGTAACAAAAAGATAAATTAAATTATTAAATTAAATTAAATTAAATTAAACAAGCCAATCAAAGAATGGGCAGAGAGCATGAAAATACATTTCTCTAAAGAAGACATATAGATGGCCAACAGACTTAGGAAAAGATGCTCAACAACATTAATTACCAGAAAAATGAAAATCAAAACCACAGTGAGATACCACCTCATACCAGTCAAAAAGGCTATCATCAAAAAGTCAACAAATAATGTGTTGGCAAGAATATGGAGAAAAGAAAACCCTTGTGCACTGTTGTTGGTATTGCAAACTGGTACAGCCCCTAAGGAAAACAATATGGAGATTGCTCAAAACAAAAAACAAATAAAAACAAACAAACAAGCAAACAAAACATAAAAATAGATATGCCATACAACCCAGCAATTTCTCTTCTGGGTATTTATCCAAAGAAAATGAGACTACTAATTTGAAAAGACATACGAACCGCTTTGAAAAGACATATGAACACATATGAAAATAGTGTTCATTGCAGCACTATTTTCAATAGTCAAGACATGAAAGCAACTTAGATATTCATCAATAAATGAATGGACAAAGAAGATGTGATATATCTCTATCTATATCTATCTCTAACTCTATCATCTCTATCTATCTCTATATCTATCCCTAAAAAATGGAATATTG
This sequence comes from Macroglossus sobrinus, assembly GCA_004027375.1. Classification (NCBI taxonomy): domain Eukaryota; kingdom Metazoa; phylum Chordata; class Mammalia; order Chiroptera; family Pteropodidae; genus Macroglossus; species Macroglossus sobrinus. The sequence continues at coordinate 152,095 of PVKZ01001947.1, read as the reverse complement.
CAAAGCAATAAAAAAGGATGAGATCTTGCCATTTGTGACAAGGATGAATCAATTTGAGGGTATTATGTTAAGTGAAATAAGTCAGTCAAAGAAAGATAAAATAAGGAAACAAACAAAAACAGACTCATAAAAAGGATATTTGCACACTGATATTCATAGCAGCATTATTCACAGTGGCTAGGACATCAAAGCAACAGAAGTGTCCTACTATAGATGATTGGATAAAGAAGCTATGGTACATCTATATAATGGAATATAACTCAGCTATAAGAAAAGATGAAATACTGCCATTTGTGACAACATGGATGGATCTCGAGATAATTATACTAAGCGAAATAAGCCAGACAGAAAAAAGTTGAAAATCACATGACATCACTTATATGTAGGATATAAACCTAAAAGCAACAAATGAGCAGGACAAACAAACAGAGACTCATGGACATGGTTTATAGACCAATGGTTACCAGAGGGTAGAGGATGGGGAGGAGAGGGGAGATAGATGGGGTAAAGGGGGTTAAATATAGGGTTCAGGGGGAGGGTGAAGTGGGTAAAGGGGATCAAATATATGGTAGCTGAAGAAAACTGAACTTTTAGTGGTAAACACAAAATAGAATATACAGAGGTCAAATGATAATGTACACCTGAAAATTATATAATTGTATTAACTAATGTTACCTCCAATAAACTTTATTTAAAACAATAAAAATTAAAAAAAGAAACAGAAACCAAAGAGATGGTTGCTAGATGGGAGGAGATGGGAGGACTGGTGAAAGAGGAAGGGAATATAGTCAATAATATTGTGATAAGTTTGCATGGTGACAAATGATCACTGGATTTAGTGAGGTGATAACACTATAAGGTAAAAGAAATATTGAATCATTATATTGCATCCCTGAGACTAATATAACCAATGTAAGATTGTGTACTAAGTATATTTTAAAAATATAATCATTAAAAAAAATACTTGAGGCCTAGAAAAGAGGAAAGTTAGAAAGAATTAGCTCATAATAACAAAACTCTGAAAAGCAATACTATTGGTAATTAAAACGGGAAAAACACTCCTGCCAGAAAAAGGTATATATTATAAAGACACTTGCTAGTTTGGGCCTTATAAATAACTAGACAAAACATGTTAGACTAGATAGAAAATGCAGCTCAGCTTTATACAATATACAAGAAACATGTATAAACATAAATACACTGGAAATAGAAATTCAAAGGACAGAAAAAGAAAAATCAGGCAAATTCTAAATGAAAGAATTTGTATATAGTTATATTAATATCAAAGGAAATTGTAAGATAAAAATAGTAAAACAAATCTACAAGTAAAAAAACAATTGTGATAATGAGAGTCACTACAAGTTCATATAAGTTTTAATTCAGCAGAAATAAATAAAATATTTAATTTTAGAATAGACTTATAAAAGAAATACAAAATATTTAAACAAAACCAAAATTGACACAGTTACTAGAAGAAAATGACAAATAATATTGTAGCAGATGTGAACACAATTTTTTGATAATTGTTAGATAATGTAGACTTAAAAAAAATTAGAAAGAGATACAGAAGATGTGAACAAGTTCATTAATCACAGTGATATACTGGTCATAAAGAAACTATTTCCATGCCAAAAAAGAGATTGATAAAATTTATATCTGTTTATAAAGAAACTTTAAATACTAAAAAAGGCTACACACACACACACACACACACACACACACACACACATACACACACACACCCTCTAAAATTTATAAAGGACATATATTCAAGACAACAATGGATATTGTCCCTAGTTAAAAACTAAATGCTTTTCCTTGGAACTTGATACAATATTTGCTACCATTATTATTTTTTTTAAATCTAAGAAATACTGCAGCAAGTACAACAGGACAAAAAAAAAAAGAGGCATAGCTTGTTAAAGAAATATTCTAATGCTTAGTATTCACAAGTGATACAATATCCATGAAAAGGCATCAAAAGAATTTACTAATTCATGATTAAATTTAGTAATTGCTTGGCAAGATTTCTGTATATAAAATCACATAATAGAAAACAATGGCATTTTTGTATAGTTGTAGTAAATATTTAGAACAGTTAATTTTAAAAAGATACGTTATTAAAAAATGCAAAAACTTTATATAACAAAAAAATAAAAGGTATATAAGAATAAATATGACAAGATAATATTTAAAACTTATAATAAAACAAGTAAAATAAATAAAATAAATAAAATAAATCCATTGAATTTGTACAATTCTTAAGCACCAGTGACAATTTTTAAAGTGTTTTTTTTTACTATATTTTTTAAAGGTGTCAATAACTCAATATAGAACAATGGGAAAACTCAAATCAGTTAAGAATAAAATCTTTACTATCTTACGACTCTCATTTAACGTTATTTTATTTCCACAAATCATTGCATTTCAATGCAATGAGATGCCCTGAAGAAATAAAAACACCTAAAGAAGAATAAAATCTGTGCATATCAAACTCCTTTCATTAAGAAATACTTTATTTCTTCAATTCATTGCATTTCAGCCTCATCGTCATTGTAATTTTGTGGTAGAAGTTTTTGAAAAGAAAGCTGACTTAACTCCTACTCTTTTTCCGTGTTTGCCCATTCATAGTTTATTGGGTTTTTATTGTTATTGTGATAGTGGTGGCAGTGGTGGTATTGGAACCTGAGCAGAGTCCCTGACATTGGTCTGATTCAAATTAAGTTCAAACCCTTTACACAAATAAAATTACCTCATTTTAATTGCTTATGTATTTGTAACCACTTTGCTAAGTGTTTACAGTTTCTCCCCACACCTATTTACTGGATGAATCATAAAAGCTGATTTGTCAGGGGGATATTAAAAAGGCTTAGTGCTTTAAAATGCATATGCAAATTCCCTCACATAGTGAGGCCATCCGCCTGTTTTTGTGTAAATGAGAGTTATACTGCTAAATCCTCCATAATGAGATTAGAAAATATCTTGTAAATTAAAGCAAGGGATTTTTAAAGTTAATATAATGCTTCCCTGATAGATTACATCCCGTGTTTAAAACATTTTAATGAAAAAAATCTTAACAAATAACACCAGAACAATAATTACTCAAATAACAAATTAAAGAGCTGAGCTATGTAAAGGCTTTCATATTCACTAGGGATCAATAAACATTAAAGAGGAAGAGAAAACTGTTTAATGAACTAACAAAATAACATAGTAGAAGTATTAGGAGCTAGTAAAAGTCATTACATTTTATTATATTCTCCTATCAAATTATGCCATGCTCTTCTGTCTTTGTACCCTGTATTGTTTAAACAAAAGAATAATCATAGTTTTAGACAAAAATGGTCAATTCAATAGGTTATTTATAACACTTACCTTTATCATATTAATAACTTTAAAAAGCACTGTCATATGTCAAAAAAATCAACTTTTATAACCCAGCTCTAGTATAAAAGTTATTAATTCTCTTTAATTCTTGGAATTGCCCTTGATAAAATTTAGAATAAAATATTTGACTTATACAGGTCATTTCTCATGTACAGCCATCTGGTTACATGACTTGTTACTAAAGAATATACCAGAAAGTATTTGAGAAAAAAATTTATGTGCTAAAGATTTTTCTCTCTATTTAAAATAAAAATTTAAAAGTCTCTGTTTGTAGTACGTATCTTCTCACATTTCTGCCTTAGTTGCAGCAAAAGATGCAGCACTCTATTTTAAAAAGTTCTTTCTGTTAAAACTGCAGATGAGCTATAAAATAAATCAAAATTGTTGGTGAATGGTGTCACAAAAGCACCACAACCCTTTCAACCATAAACTACATGCCCTAGAAAATTTATGTATCCACTGGTTTATTTTATTAGGCAATGAAAACAAAATGTTTTATGCTAAGCTCTTAATCAGCAAATTTCCGAATAATTTTTCTCAAGTTGTTATGAACTCCACATAAAGATGCAAAAAGCCTTTTCCAGAATGTTTGCACAGCTATGTTATACTTAATCAAGGTTATCACAATGTTCAGCTTTGTATTTACTGTCAAAGGAATGATTCAATCATTATCATGAAATGTAAGAATGCTTCAAGCTCCCTGAATCTATCACTTGCTAATCTTTAGAACCTCTACACAAAACTTGACAGCTATAAGCTTCCCTCTTTAAAAAGATAATATACATTGATATATTAGAATGGTGAATTCAGATTTCTAAACATAATATGCACATTAACATAATATAATTGCTTCTGCCTTTATGGAAGCCAATCAGATTGTTCAAATGCACCTATTCATAGAGCTCTTGAAATGATTTGCCACTTGGGAGTTTATAGTGAAACAATCCAACTTTACTTTTCTACAAATAAATTATGGTTCAAAAATCAAGAAAGTCTATTAAACTTTTAAGGAACACTTTTCAGTTTAGACACCAAAACATAACTCATAAAATACGCTGCTAAGTTTTTACATCTCATATAGTATAACCTTCACATTGACTCCACCAAAAAAAAAAAAAAAAATCCAGAAGATGCTTAAATTCTATGTATTTATGACGTTTTAAAAAGAAGAAGGCCTTTATAGATACTAAACTTTAGACTGAACAAAATTATCTCATAATATTTTTACCATATTGGAGACTGGGTATTTCCAAAATGGCTATGACTATAAAAAAACTTGAAATTAAGATGGCTATTTTAACTAGCTTAACATTATTCTATCATGATTTTTAAAGCCTTTGTTAAGTAATAAAATATACTATTGATGGATTCAGTAAATATCTAAAGAACACCTTTTGAGTTTCTGTGTTAATCCCTGAGAATCAAAACGTAACAAGATATCATCAAAATTCTTTGAATTCATGGTCAATCCTAAAACAGTCAGTACCACTAAGATAGATAAGGTAACTGTAGAAGATAAGCCACCTCAGGGGTAAACTAAGAAAATAAAGCTAATTTTAAAATCTGTGATCTACCTGGAATCATGTACTGAATTCTGATTTTCATTTAGCAGCACTTAAATATATTGCTGACAAGAGGCAGAATAATTTTTGTTTTTTCTTTGTACTTTATGCCAAAAATTAAGTTGCATTTCTGGAGAAAAGAGACCCAACTTACCAGAAATGACATAATTAAAGCAGATGGTTCATTGGATCAAATGATGTATTATTCCTGTTACATTGTGAAATAGTTCTCATTTCAACTGATTCACTATTAAGAATTGAAAAATGGTGAAGAGATGGGAATACAACATTGGGACTGGTTGATTTAAGCTGTCACTTTCTAGTTCTATTCAATGGATTAATGGCAGACTACAACTAGGACCTTGTCTCTACTTCCAATCTATTTCTTTTCCCATGGTATCAGTGTTCTCTGCACCAAAAAGGAGTAAAACTAATTGACAGCAAAGTAGAATATCGAAATTAAAATATAACATTAAATATGAGTTTTTATCAACTATTCTATATTTTATACTGTTCACAATGAAATTGCTTAAGCAAACAAACAACAAACTTTTTTTTTTTTCCTTCTAATTTCTTACCTCACAATCCAGTCTTCAAATCACAGCTATTTGGCTTTATCTGACTTCTGCCTCTACTGGAATTGCCTGGAAATGGCTACCAATTGCATAACTGCAAAAACTCTAAGTACGATAAATATTGTTGGTAATCTATCTTATTTTCATTGACTGTGGCTTTCGATATTATTGACCTATTCCTCCTGGAAGGGTTCTTTTCTTTTGACTGCAGAAACTTAAAGAATTCCTGACCTTATTTCTTCTCCAGAAATCCTCCATTTGCTTCTCTGGCTTCTTCTCTTCCCTTACTCTCCTCTCAAATGTTCGTGCTCCACAGGGATCAGTCTAGGCTTTATTCTTCTTCTCATTTTATGTATCCTTTCTAGATGTAAGTATTTTTGGTTGGAAAGTTTAGGTTCCCTAGCTTGTCAATTTATTTTTTATCATATTTTAATAAAGATTTCATCTGTCTTTAGCTGACACCAATAGGCTCGAAACTTGTGAATCTATAGCTCTTAGATTCTTGCTATGCAAAGTGTGGCCTTTAGAGACAGCAGAGCCATCTCTCGGTGCTTGTCAGAGTGCAAGATATCAGGTCCCACAACAGACCACATGAACCAAAACTGCACATGAAGAGGATTTCCCAGTGATCTGTGTGTACAGATGAGGAGGACTGTACCAGATTTTTCCATCCGGATTTTTTATTAACACTTCACAGTCATACAACTTTTTTTCCAACGTGTTCAACATTTCCCTCTCTTCTTGTCTTCAACTTACTCTTTCTCCTGAAATTTCTGTCCTAATATCTGGCTCCCCAAATCCACAAATCAGTTAATCAAAGCAGTTCTCTCAGAGACTTTCTCATCCTAAGTGTTCAATCTCTGAATCTATCTAATCTGTAGTTTAAATAGTTTTCAAACTTTCTTCCTCTTTTTTTTTTTACCATAGCATAGCATAATCCAAGCCTTCAACAACTCAATTTAGCTATCTCAACAGTTTTCAAATGGTCTTTGTGTCATTTTATTCTAATCTGTCTTTCTTATTGTATCATAGTTGTTTTTCAAAAGCTTTCACACAAAAATACCTATTTCAACATAGGCATAAATAGAATCCACATGAAATATATTATTGATAAAGAGATCTGATAAATGTAAATAAATGCAATTATTTTCTGCCTAGAGGATAAAGACAAACAAGCCGCTATCTTCTGGTACTTACCTAACTCTTACCACTTTACCAACAAATTGCAGTTTCCTGAGCACCTCACACTGGGTTTGAAGTATTAAGTCATTTCATGTCACTCACTGTCTTTGTATATACTGATACCTTTATTTAAAATGCGTTCCTCTACCCTTTTAAATCTGTAATATATCTATTCAACCTTTAAGAGTCTGCTCAAATATTTCTGCCTTTGTCAATTATTCTCACTTTCTCAGATACATTTTATCATATTCTATTTTATATCCTCATTATATCCTACATATGTCTTTATTATAATGGTTTTAAAACTGTAAGAGTTTTAATGTTTATTTCCCTTATTAAACCATGAGTTCTTTTAAGACAAGAATCATGCCTCATATTCCAAACTTAGAGCCTAACGCCCAATAAACTGGTCAATAAGTGAAGAAATAAAATAAAATGTGTGAAAGAAATGAGCAATCATAAAAATGAAAATTTAAAAATATCGAATACCATGAACAACTTTAAAATATTCAAGGACAAAGAAAATTGACTCAAAAAAAGAAGATACCAGGTCAACCAATTATTTGGTCTAACATGCAAAGTATGATCCCATAATCATAATATGAAACTATAGAAAATAGATTGGTGTAAAAAGAAAGAGAACCAATGAAAAAGACATTTACTTAGAGAGAGAAGGAAGAAAAGGAAAAGGAGCAGAGGCAAGTTCAATATTGCTTTGTATGTTGATGAAAATAGAAGAAAAGAGAAGCAGAGGGCATGGCTAGTTAGCAACTAGAATGGCTGTATGAGCTGGCAGCTCTGGATCATTAAGTCTGTGGTGCTCATTGAATGGATCATTAACAGTCTATCAAGTATCATGTGCCGATAACAAAGTCATTTTGATGCATTTATTAACAAGTAATGCTGTCTCCTATGGAATGTAAGCATATTTTATTGAAAAATATGAGCTTTTAAACAGAAAACAATGCTTCCAGATTAAAAAAATATGTAGTAAATTTTATAGTCTGTGCTTCAGTAGTTATATGCAACAAAATAGAAAGTATTTGAATAGTATCAAATAATTTTAAGGATAAAAGCATATTTTAAGAAATCCTCAACAACATGAAGAAAAATTATTTATGCATGATTAAGGGACTAATAATATCTAAAAGATAAATAGGTCAGAAAGTCAAAATATTGTAACACAATTCAGTCTTTATGCCCTAATTTGCAAATTGAACTAGATATATGGATTAAAAAGTATGTGAATAAAATTATATTCATACTGAGAAAACATAAACTTGCTGTAAAAAATTGTTGCTTATTTCTTTCTCACTTCCAAGAATTCTAAGTGTTAAATGTTAAAAAGGAGCTGAAATGTGGAGAAATGCTTATAGCTTTGCAAATAGCAAAAAAGTATATAAAGCTAATCCTTATATAGCTGAAAAATATGTCAAATCCACATTTCCTAGTTTCACTTGGCACAAGTGAAAATCTAGATTGTAAAATTCTCACATGTAAGGTCACAACTAGGGATATTACTGATGTTTAAGGTTTAAGGAATATAGACAGTAGTCCTTGTGGAAGCATATTTAAGATAGAATACCATGCATTCAGTGTATGAAGACTCTCATTAAAAGAAACATAATTTTGTCCTTTAAAAGGTATATATGATGTGTACTTATCTTTATTCATGGAATTATAGAGTAATCCTATCAATTATGTAAGTAAGAAAAAGCAACCTGGGATCTTTTCAAATATAATCATCACATTGATAAATACAAAAAGATTTTCTTTTTAAAAGAGAAAAATAAAAAATTATACCACATATAATTGAAACGATTTGGGAACAGTAACTAAAGAAAATGTTTTTAGAGTCATTGACATTTCCAAGGGTTTAGAGTTATATCCTTGGAAAAAATTCCATATCCTTCGAAAGAATTACAGACATAGTCTAATGTTCATGAGAATCATACAAAAATAGTGGCTAAAAATTCTACACATTTTCTTAGAACGAAGACATTGAACTTATTAGACAAAGGAAGTAAACCAAATGACAAAGAGAAACTCTTCACACAGTATCCTTAAAACAATCATGTTTTGTACACTGTTTCTTAAAATTGAGTCTTAAATACATGTTGTATTTTCTCTGTTGTTTACATGGAGCAATTAGGCTGTCCTAAAAGGTTTTCCTATTAACTATTAGGATAACCAGTCTTTGAAGAAATAAGAGAGAGGAAAAAAGAGCAGCCTGAGGATTCTGGGAAATTAAACCTTTCCCGAGCCTTAAGTCTCAGAAGACTAGGTAGCTTACATGAGTTTCCCAGAGTGATTGAAAGACCCACCATAAAAAAAAAAAAAAAAAAAAACTTGATTTAAAAGAAGTGGTTTTAAAATTTTGTTTTATAAAATCCAAATTCTCACCTCAGTGGAACTACTTCAAAAAAGAAGTTGATAATGGGAAAGAGGTGACTGTAAGATAAATTTGAAGTTTAGCAGGTGGATCTTTTCTATATTTAACCCTACTTTATTTGGAAACTATTCTGCTAGTAATCGTATTGGATATAAAATTAAGCTTAAGATTTTGCTTGAAAATGAAATGTATCTCCTACCTTAAACTTTATCATTACAATTACCTTCTTAAAATCAACCCCCAGAAGTGGCAAGTTTGGGGAAGGAAAAATATATTCACCTTGTGACTAGCTTCATAATTACTGAGCAGCAAGATGCAAAAACTTAAATCTTAGGGTGTAACAAAGTATTGCCAAATTATATAGATGGGAAGAGGTTAAAATGTCTTATATGAAATCCTTCCATTTTCAGGTAAGAATACTGAGGCCCAGAAAGATTCTGAGGTTGAACCAGGTCACATGAGTCAGAGGCCCTGCAGGATCCAGAAGTAAACCAAGAAAGGGCAGACACAGTCTGAAGGGAGGAAGACTGAAGCCCAACTCAAGGATGTTCTATGAAATGAATTGCCTTATAATAGCATATGTTCTCTATCCTGGGTATATTCAAGAAGAGGATGGGGACCATCCTTTATAGAGTACCTGGCATAGGGTAAACACTTTGTGTTCATTAAAAAAATTAATCACATTTTCTAATGACGTAGATATTATTTTTTTCCAACTTTAAAGATAAGAAAACAGATTTGGATTGGTAAATTAACTTATCCAATCTCACATTGCTAAAAAGTAGCAGACTGGAAAATAAACTCAGATTTGTCTGATTTCTAAAAACATTTTGATCTATATTAAAAACAAGTATCCAGCATGCAGAAGACTACTTATTTCTTGCATATGATTTTATAACTAAATAAAGCATATTAAGATACATAGAGTTTGATAATTCTATAACCATAATATCGAGGTTCTGTGGGTATGGCCTAATTCATAAGAATTCCAAAGAACTGAGATGCAACTGGAGAAAATTAGAAGCTTGAGACTGGACAGAGCAGGAACCAAAAAGAACTTAATGTTCAGAACAAAAACTGGAAGCTGAGAGAGCTTCTAAATTATACTTCATTTGTCTTTGCTTATAGTTTTCTAACCTTAGAATGACAGAGAGAAAGCTAGCAATAAAAGACTTCAGGTAAATTCTTCAGCTTTTCTGTACTCTACTCGACATTAATGAGTCATTTCTAGATTATACGGTACATGTTCTAAAATAGGACACCAGGACTCATATTCATAGTTGACTTTAATCAGTTTCTTTTACTTTATTCATATTTAAAATGGAGCAGCTGTTTCATACTCATAAAATGTTTTCAACAATATTATAATTCACACAGTAATGTTTCACATTTGTGTATTTTATTTTTTAAAAGCATCTTGCTTATTTAATATTCATCTTCATTCAATAAATTTTAGCAAATAAGAGCACAGGCTATAAAATCTGATCACACTGACTAGAATCACTTCCTAGCTGGTGGCCATAGGCATTTTACTTAAAGACTTTCAGACTCAATTTCTTCATTTACAAAATGTGAACAAACAAATAAATAGATGATAGATAGATGATAATAGATAGATAGATAGATAGATAGATAGATAGATAGATAGATAAATGGATGATAGATGATAGATAGATGGATGATAGATAGATGATAGGTAAATGATAGATAGATGATAGATAGGTTTGTTACAAGGATTAAAAAGTTTAATAACTCAAAGTATTTAGAACAGAACCTGTTATTATTATTATTAAAAAGATATTCTTAAAAATATCAGAGTTGACAGAGATACAAATATAGTATATGTTTCAATAATTACAGAATTAAAATTTTATTGCAATGTACTAAATAAATTCAAATATAATGGGAAGATCATTTTTAAAGGCAAAAAAAATAAACTTCAGGCTTTTCCATTATTATAAATTAATATATTTATTTAACTTAAGCAACTATGAAATCTGGTAATATATGTATGGAATATGCTGGCATGATAAAAGGGACTGAACTATTTCAGTAATCACATATTTTATTGAAGAGCCTTTGGGCTATTTTAATATTCAAATCAGTTGAATATTTAGCAGTAATAATGTAAGATTAATATTTGTACAGGAACTTGCTCTTTTAACAGTAGATATTACAGTCAAACTATTAGCCTACAATAACAGAAAGATTTTTTAAAACACTGTCAAATAGAAGGCTTTTACAGGTTAGAATTTTATTCTGATACCATGTATTTCCATAAATGATGCCATTTCTTAAAGTATGAAACATTTATCATCAACTTTCACACTATTTTATTTTCAAGTAAATTCATACACCTTAAATTTTAATATAGGCAATCGTGATAAATTGTCTATAATTTTAATAATTTAAATGGCTTTAAAGAAATACACTAGATTTTTGAAACATCGACAGTATGAGGTATCTGAGTTTACGCACACATAGCTTGCCTTTAGAACTTGCATTTTTAAACTCTGTTAGTTTTATCCTCTGTATTTTGTTTGTAAAAGCACAGATTTACATCACTTTCTTTTTGTATGTAAGTTATATTTCATAATATTAGTACAATACTCTAGACAGTGCTTTTCTGGGGGATTATTACATGTCCCAGAAGAGGACAAAGCTACTTGAATTCACACTTTAAAATATCCTCTAAAGTGTGCTATAATGACCCAGAAATATTGGCCTGCTATGATTTATTGCTTAATATTCACATTTTTACTTTACACAAGAAAAGCAACAAAACGCTTTCCTTTTGTAAAAGAATGCAGATCTCAACTACTGCATGTGTTTCAGAATAGCAGAACAAACCTGAGCAATATTATTTCCTTGTGTCTTTTTTTTAAAAATAAAAATAACACAGAAGCCATGCAACAAAGGCGCCCTTGAACACATACAGAATGAAACAAAATATTTTTTGGATACAATATTAGCTTCAAAATACTCTTATTTGAAAACATTTGGCCAGTTACAACATATATTGGCCCTGGCCAAAAGCACACAGGTGTGCTACTTCCTTTAAGTATTTTATTTCTTTAGCCCTTGGAAAACACCAGAAGGGGTTCTATTGTGCATGCAGGTGTGATTACCTACTGTGCAGTATACATTGTATCTCCCTTTAGATGAGCAGGAAAGGAAAGGGAAAAGTATTTACTTCCCGGCTTGCCACTAATTAACTCAGTTTGTTCAATTAAAAAAAAATATCACAGCCTCTACATATCTCAATTTCTCTCTTCTGATAAATGCATTCTACTTCTTTCACATCTACTAAACTTTATTTTGTGATACATTAAAGTGAATGTCAAATAACAGAGCAGGTAAGAAATATATTTTGTTCATAAAAAACAAGAATATTGATGGACAATTGTTGCTATCTCCTTGACTCGAAAGTCCTCTTAACAGGTATTTTCTTAACTGATCCTTATTGTGGAATGACAGTCAGAGATCATCAAATAGTTGATGGTAGTTTACAAATCATTTTCATTTGCAAATTACCAGGATTGAAACTTACATCTCCCCCATGATCTCGCTGGACTACATATCATTTCTCCTTATTTATAAATATTGATAGGGCTCAGTAATTTTGAATGGTTTGCTTAAATTAAAACAGCTAATAAATCATGAAGTTCAGATTCCAAAATCTGTTTTTTAGAATTAATGTCTATAGTTATGTCTATCCAACTGCCAGTGGGAGTAGCAGGGATGTCTGTGGCACCACTGGGAAAGGGTACTCAGAAAGAAACTATTTAAAGCTTTAAAGCATTCTATAAATATAAAAAAATATATTACCATAAGTTGACAAGATCTTGGAGTCAGATCATGTGCTTGGTGCTTTATTATTTCATTAAACCTCTACAAAAATTCTATATGAGCTTAGGTCCTTTGATAACCCTCATTTTACGCATAGGAAAACAGAAACTAAAAAGTTAAAAATAATATGAGAAAGTTCACATGGCTCTTGAGTGGTAGAATTAAGATAATTTCATATTTATCTTATCTCTCAAGAGAGTTCTTCCCATGGCCCCACTCACTGTTTTGCAACAGTTTCACAAATGTCAGACGGACAAATTTAGGAATAACTTTAAATGTAAGGAATTGCATTATAGTTGAAAAAATTTTAAGGTACATGATTCAAAAGTTGTTCTCCCAGATACTATAAATGTTTGATTCCTTCATATTCCATGTCGACGATTCACAAATTCTAAAAATGCACTCTGATTTAGTATCAGCACATTTTAGTGAGTCCTGATCTAATGCTGTTAGCACTGTTTATAGCAATCTATCTGCCTAGACTGACTACTTATTCCTATATAAGTTATTTATTTATATAAAAATAAATTCAGTCTTGAAATGTAAAACCTCCACAGAAAAGTGTAAAGCATTCCCGATAAGAATTTAATATTTCTGAATGTTGCAAATGTTTATATGATTCTATGTCCTCCCATGCTATGGTAGAAAAAAATGTTCACATCAACGGAGTCACATCTAAAAGCTATATTAAATTACACAAATAGAAAATTAAATATTTATATTTATTTAAAATTGTGTTCTATTATGCTCTTATATTAGGATGTTCTAAAGGAAAAATATATTTCTAAAGTGTTTCTCCCGGCTGTCAATCTAGGTATAAGACGATAAAAATTAAGGATATTGTAAACAGACGTAAAAACTGCAAATAAACAACACAGGTAATTTTTTTTGTTTTTTTTTGTTTTTTTTTTTAGGGCTGGAGTATAATTAAGCATACATTAATTTAAAGTGTGTAGCAACAAAGTAAAGAAAAACGCAATAAAACAAGAGTTTTTAAAAATGGATGATATAAATCTTGTATTTTTTACTTACCAAGAAAATCATTACTTTCTCAGACACACATCAGATCTGTTTGGTAGAACGCAGTTGATGGTGGTGCTTGAATTTTAGGTTCTTGCCTGTGGCGACTTCCTGCCACTTTAACATCTAAATCTGTTATAAATAAATTCATATCTGAATATTTACATTAAGTATATGTTTTTTTATCCCCCTGATATGTTAAGCATATCATCCAGGAAATAAACACTAAGGCTGACTTAAGAACAATAGTTTTACTAAGAATAGGGATAGATATTTAACAGAAAAAAAATATATAGTTTAAAACTGCTATTTTTTATTGGGCAGTTCCTATATCCCTAGCACTATTATTTTATAACGATCTCATTGAAATCTTATAACATGATAACGTCAGTATTATTTTTATTCCTACTTCGTAATGAAGAAACATGCATTTACCCAAGTTGCTTGTCTAATAATTAATAGATTCAGAAAATAAATCTAAACAATTTGATATTAGAGTCAAGATTCTTTTTATCCTTTGTTAAGCAATTATGTTGTAGCAATTCTTTGGAAAGCATTCTGCTTTTCAAACGAACCTCAATTGTTTCTGTTATAATTCCTTTTAATTGAAAACTAATTTTATATACATACAAAGAGAAAACAATGAAATTAAATAGTTTTATATTTAGAATCAAGACATAAACTATTTCATGATTACCTGTCTAAAAGACTGATTCAATTCAGACACCGGCAAACGCCTAAACATTTCATCATGCATGAGAAAGACATGAATTTATTTTTATATAATACTATGCTATAATTTATTTTTATATAATATTATGCTATATATATATGTATATATATATGTACACACACACACACACATACACACACACACACACACAATGCTAATAAGTGTACTTTCAAAATGTAATATTTGCCAGGTCATTTTTATTTGTTCCTTGAACCATCCACAATTAACAAAGCACTGCTTTGGATATGTTATGAGTACCACTCAAAGTTGCTGCTATCTGCCAGTTATATTCCCTTATTATAAAAGAGGTAAAGTTTCTTTTGCTAGCATATTTTCTAGTATTAGCAACTTTGAGCCATATTCTAAATACTATGTCCTCACATACCAGACATTAGGAAGGATGTCACATAACTGATAAGAAGTACAGCAATATAAACCTAACGGAAGCTGTTCACTACTATACTACAATGGCTTCCTCCTTAGAAAAATCTTTAAATAAGTCTGTTCCATCCATAATATTGAATGTTCTACAGTGGTAAATAAGGGTAAGCTAGTTCTACACCCACTGGCAAGGATATATATCTATGATGTAGTGTTAAGAAAATAAAATTTAAAAAATGTTGCAAACATTATATACATATAGTATGATTACATTTATTTAAATAATAAATTAATAGGTTTAAACTAAGAATGAAGCTGCATCTATTTCCATGAAAGTTCATATTCTTTCCAATAAGCCATGATGGTTCAATAGAAAATAGTTTTCATTGTCAAAGGAACTATTCAATAAGTCAGGAGCCTTTGCAAAACTGAGATACAAAGATGAAAGAGATCATTTCTGTCTTCAAAAAGCTTGTAATCTTTTACCATGGTCATTTTATTAGTGAACATTACTAATTGAAGCAAAGCTTGAAAAGATCTTTGTGTTCTAAGAAGCAACATTTAAAAAATATATCGCTGCTCCATGAGTTAACAAAATAAAGATAACCAATATATTCAAACAAAATAAAGAGAACCAATCTAATACTGAATATAAGGCACTGAATACAAGACACTTCTAGACTTTTGAGAAATCTGATTTTCAGGTCATCGAGAATTTCCCCAATGAGTAGAAAACAAGGAGAACACTCACATTTAACAATCATATGAGTCATATTATGATAACTTCTGTAATATGAATAAAACAAAATAAATTGTGAATACATGAAAGGAAAATGTTCCCAAAGAATGAAGGCAGTAGAATCTGACATTGACTTTGAAAAATTATTAAGACATTATCAGAACAGAATGAATTAAGGTATGGGGGTGGAATAGACTGTGAAAAGTTCAGAAAATATCAAAGTATGCAATTAAATTATAGTTCAGTTATTTTAAAATGATGATAGATGATAACAGTGATTGTCTGATGTTGATGAAATGTGATTATGCTATGAAGGATAACTTTTTTCCTGTAAGTATAAATAAGCCATTGAGATTTCTAATGAGGGAAGTGTCTTGGACATTTCTTCATGTCAAAAAGAACACCATATAAGCAAGAAAAAGGATTGATTAATGGATTAGCTATTGCAGAGGCCAAGACACCAGATCATGTTAGCAACAGAGGGAAAGTGAAAGAAAATATGAGATATTTCATAGGTAGGCTCTTGTTAAAACTATAAAAAGATTACATTTCCTCTGGCATCTAATTTTCCAAAATTGATCTAGTTTGAATTTTACAGTCATAACTCTCAGAGTGTTGAAGAGAAGAAAATAACAAAATGCTTTGTGTTCCTGGATACCAGCTTACTATTGTGATCAGAGGACAAAGAGGATTGTGGATTTTCTACTGTGCAGAATCCCTGAAAGACATAAAGCATAATAGATAAAGTGTCAGCAATGTGGTAAGTAGAATGAATATGATATCCCTCCTTCAAATATATAAATAAATACTCAAGGACTTTTTTTTTTGTATTAAGTGCAAACACAAAGAATATGCCAAAAATGTAGAAAAGAGATCTTCAGATTCACAGAAATATCGAATTCTTTTAAGATCAGAGGGGTCTAAAGACTTATTCAGTTTTTATTTACACTAATAATTGTTGGAAATTCTGGGAATGTATTTAAGAAGTTTCCAGTGAAATAAAATGCTGGTTGTAGGCATTTAACTCAGAAATGTATTCCCTATACACCATGATGTAAAAGAAAAGAATATTCATTATGCATAGCTGTGAAATGCAATTGCTAGACACTTGCAGCTGAAAATAAATATTAAGATATATACCAAAACCTTCAATAATTTTATTTCCTGAAAAGCTAACAGCTTATACCACATATTTTTACACTTAACTATTTGTCTAAAGATTTGCTTTTTACATATTATAATTGTTAAGCCCAAAATATATTTGTAACTCCTCGACAATAAAAACTTTGCCAAAGTCTTCCCTGGAATCTCACATAGAGGCTGATAAAATGGTAGAGCTAATATAAGCCAGATAACTACTTGTTACTTTAAAGCGAAGAAATTCACATGTGAATTTGCAATAGACAAGAGCATCACAGTAGCCTAGAAGCACAGAGAATGAACCATTCTACAGAGTCATTCTCTATGAGGACTGCATTCATAGTGCACAGAAGCCAGCACTTAAGCACCACTTAAATAAAAACACCTTCTTGAATGAATTGACAATAGACCTTGAGTATAAAATGGAAATGGAATAGATGCTGATTATGATGAACTTGTCAGCCTGCTAACCCTTGGCAGTTAAATTGGCAAGTGCAGTAAGAGCACTGACAAAAAATTCAAGAACAAGTCCATCAACTCTGAATCTTACTGAAAGAAAAGAAATTGGGTGGGTGTGGGGGGGGCAGGGAGGGAGGGAGAGAGAGAGAGAGAGAGAGAGAGAGAGAGAGAGAGAGAGAGAGAGAGCGCATATGCATGCAAGAAAGAATACATAATGGTTATTACAAGGTTCTTGTAATGAGTAAAATATGTGACTACGTATATGCAGATTATGATGAATATAAAAGAAATCTCCAAATAAAGATGTCAAAAACAGAACTTTGAATTTGGTTAACTATTAAATCCAACCCAAATACCATCTTACAACTATTTCCAGGACATCATTTTCATAATCTTCAGTATTCATCTCTTCACTAAAGACCATTAATTAAGGTAAACCCAGTCAAAGCACTCTATCCCCTCTCTGGCCATCAATCTAATAACCTGGTTTCTGTTTAGGTTCATCCATATGTCAGTATGTTTCAAATAGCCAGTGTCATTTTAGAGTGCTAATTGAAATTTGTTACAAAGAGGAATTTGTCTGAGAATTTCAACTTCCCTACTGACAAAATAGAGCTTGTTTAAATTAAATTAAATTAAATTAAATTAAGAATGACATAATTTAAAATATACTCTAGGTATATAAAATTTTCTTTAACTATTAATTCTTTTAAATTTTTTTTTGTAATAGATTGAATCCCAGTCCTGTTGTTCCAATCACTTGTCCTTTATTTCCTTCTTCTGTCCCTTTAGGTATTCTTTCAGCATATTTTCCAAGAATTTAGATTTCCTCTTCATGTGTTGAATGACCAGTTAATATACACCTGCAGTACTTTTTTATCTTGATTACAAATATTCAGGACTTTACACTTTGTATTATTTTAATATTATTTCTAACCCATACCTTCTTCTATAGTTCTCCTTTCGTCTCCTGAAATTGCACATTCAATTAAATGGGATGTTTTCCTTCAATTAAATGGGATGTTTTCCTTTTTAAATTGTTTGCATATTCAAAGTTTCAGGACTAACAATTAAATATCAAGGCACCCCAATGTTTTAAAGCAAGATATAAGTCAGGCTTATGCAATTTCTTCTAAGAGAGAAGTCAAATACTGATTCTGTTACATCAGACCAACTTCTATTTGAGGGTATAATATGACAGGTATTAAAGAGCCCTAGAGAGAAAATTATTTTCAGAAATGCTTGCAGCTTTCCGGGGTATATCTCTTCAGCTCACATCAGATGAAAGGGCCTTCAACACTCATAGTGCATAGGATCTTTGAGCCATAGACATAAAGACAAGATATTACATTTCCCTTGTTCTTCAAACATCAGGGGGAGATGAGATGACCATGCAAGAAATTCCCACACTTCTTAGGGTTGTCAAAGTAAGAGGGCATGCATATTTGGACCATTTTTAGATCATAATGGAGAGAAAATAAGCCTGGGATGACTTAGAGGCATTCCATCTAAAGAAACTGCTTCTTGGGTCATGGTAAACCTACAGACATTGTAGAACAAGGGAGGAAATCAAAAGAAGTTGGCCAGAGAATGCATACCCTGCATAAGAGGAAGTGCAGTTGAATATTCCCATTGCAGATATGTCCAAAGGAAAAAATTTGAGAAAGTATTAATTTTGAACATCTGCCAAGGACAGACACTGATGTCAAATCACAATAGTGTAAATCAAAAAATAAGTTACTTGCTTCTTATCTCCACTCTCCCTCATCAACTCTGAAAAGTTCAGAAATCATATAAGCACTAGACAAAGAGATAAAGAAATCAGTCACCTGCCAATCCTCACATTCACCTTCCCACAATAGACTACAAATCCAAAATACATCAAAGATCGAGAAATAAAACTTGGAATTTTGTCTATTACACTAGCTTAGTAGTAGTAACACATTATCTCCTAACATACACATGATTTCTGACTAAATGTGACCAGGACACTTTTATTATTTTAGACCACCCAGAAAATTCAAAATGCAAAGGATCTATTTAAGCTATCACCGAACATGCCTATTCCTTATAGCACTTTCAAATCAGCAAGAGGGATAATGCTGAGGATAAAAACGTTTTGTGCTGCTCTCTGTAGAGTTTCATTTTTTCAAAGCATACCTAGTCATATACACATGAATCTACACACACTTCTCTTTTGGGGAAAAACCTACCAGGCTATATACCTCTAAGAATAACTATCAATTGTCCAGTCCACTACGTTACCTAACCTGGCTGAGACCACAAAGGCTCCTCCTTCTTCTACAGTCTGCAGGTGAGCACATCTACCCTGAATTCACTCTTGAGGTTTCTTCACAAATTTTTCTCCCAGAATTAGTAATCTCTGGGTTATCTCATACCCGCTACCCCCACTTTCGCTCTTCCAGCCTTTTCTTTATGAAATCTCTCTTTAAAATAATTCAATGCTTTCAGTATTCTAACTGGGCCCTGACTGACACTCAGTAACTTGGGGTTACATACTATCGATGAATAAATTAATATTAATATAAATATAAATGTTGGAGAAGAAAGTTGAAGTATACAAAATTTCCTTGTACATTATTCTCAAAAAATTTTTAGATAACTTTATAATGAGTATCAAAGGTAAATTTAATTAAGTAAAAAAAATTAAATGAAATACAGAATTCCCTCAAATGAGCTTAGCATTTTGTTATTCCATAGCAAAAAGCTAGTATAATTGTGTTGGCACACTGCTAAAAACCATACTGGTACATGTTTGTAATCACACGTGAATCAAGGATTGTTTTTTTTTTTTACTTTCTCAACATAATTCTGACCTCATTCAGCATAACATAACTGCATTCGAATTCTGTAAGACTGAAATCTCCTTTTTATAATTGGCACAAGAACTTCAAAATCTCTCTAGCGGTTTCAAAGTCAAATATATTAATGTCAACATGGAATTGCATCCTAGTAGAAAGGTGAAATATTATTATAAGAAAGTTTTTAACATTACATCAAAGAATCTATTTAAAACTAGAAATAAGTTTGATAAGTCAGCATCTCTCTTCACGTCTATTCGTAAGGCATCCAAATATGACACATCTCAAAAGTTTCTCTATTACCAGTAACTTCATATCCAACATGAAAGATAATGAAGAAAAGAGTATTAAAAAAATTAAGAGGAAATTCTATACTTTTGTAGGACCTATCTACAAAGGTTTTGCAATAATATCTTAAAATGACAAGATAAGTCAAGGTGTATTTTGTGAGACTTCAAAGAAATATAATTTCATCGACTGTCAAGAATTCCTTTGGTAAATAATGAAACCTATTCAATTCTGGAATTGAATTGGACTAAGAAGCCTTAGTCCTAAGAAATATAAATGTCCTATAATTGAAGAAAGGGCAAAGTTTAAGAGAAAGTAAATATTGAAACTCCCAGAAAATAAAATTGACAAATGATAAAATAATGAAAATAAATAAAAAGAAAGTAAGCCAAGAAAACAAAGATAGAATTGAGGAAAGTTAAGTATTTATATTTATAAATTTAAAATATTTTTTTTAAGGAAAAATATACAAGGTAAAATGAATTGACTTCAGAAAGAGATGATTCTTCAATTCCATGATATTGAATTTAGGTTACTGCAATCCTTCAAAATACTAAATAAATTACAGGTTCTAGATTGTAGCCAGAAAAATGACCTGAAGCAGTAAGCATTTATTTTAGGATAGATTAAAGCAAGTAAATAATTCAATTTAATCAGCAGTAAATAAAATAATCTTCAATCATTTAAAACTTTGACCACCAAGAAAAAAAAAATCAGAGTAAGATGTAAATCTTTTCTCTTTGTTGAAAAATAAGTACTTTTACAGAACTTTTATAGACATCTATATGTAGTATGCTTTATTTTATCAGAATAAAAGCAGTTCAAATATGCCAGACATTATCACATGAAAATATTAATTCAAAATAAAGGTATGTGACAGAAAGAAACTCAATGTATAATAAATGAATCTTAATAAAATTGTTATAAGGCCTACAATAAGAAACAAAGAAAAATATTACAGGCAAAAATATTAGAATGCTATATTACAGATTAGCTGGGATGCAGTCTGTCACCTATGAACATCTAACCAGTTTTAATATCCATAATTTTTAAATAAACAGAATGGTACACAGATTGTAAGAAAAGATTAACCATTTTCTCACACTTACCATCAAAAAAAGCTTAGATTACTTTAAATTGAGCATTCTCATATTCTTGGCCTCT
Organism: Macroglossus sobrinus; assembly: GCA_004027375.1. Taxonomy (NCBI): domain Eukaryota; kingdom Metazoa; phylum Chordata; class Mammalia; order Chiroptera; family Pteropodidae; genus Macroglossus; species Macroglossus sobrinus. Next base: position 130,402 of record PVKZ01001947.1, on the reverse strand, counting down.
ACCCAAGTTCATTTTAAAGATTAGTTTTTTACTGTTTTCTCTCCACCCCCCACTCATACCAGCAAGCTGTTCTTAGCCTTTTAAATATCTACTCAACCGTTTCAGCAAGCATTTCAAACACACAGAGGAAGAATGAGATTTAATATTATAAGATATTCAAAGTTACATCTTTACAAAACAATGTCAATATTTGTCTCTGAATACCTTATAACCCAGTAAGTGAAAAAGTGAAGTAGAAATAGAGTTAAAATCTAAAAGTCAAGCAGAAATAGAATCACTTGATTCTAATGAGTAATTATACTATAATCCTATTTCCTAAAATTGAACCCAACTTATGATTTTTTAAATAACATATATTGATAAATACTGAAATAAATATGCACATTTAATATAAAATAATTAACATGACAACTTGATATCATGCATCATTCAGATATCAGTAAATATAAATTTAACAAATTCTCAGTAATCTGCTAGAATTAAAAAAAAACCTTTCCAGTCTTTCATAATAATAAATTATGTTAAAATAGATTTCAGAATTATTTTTGATAGGTTGAGTTTGATCAATATTTATTTTAAATTCATAGGGAGTATATCTCTTAATGAGCAATTATTCAATCCTATGTATTAAAGCATAAGAAAAATAAATTTTTCAACTTGAGAATTTTTTTAATAAAGATTATTATTAGCATCCTAATAAGCATTTGATTTATCAATTGTCATGCAATACTTTTAACTTTTATTACATGCTGGTGGTCATTAGGTCTTTATTTCTCTCATTGGGCAGATGAAATATTCTGTATAGAAGAATATAACACTAAGTGCATAAGCACTTTTCATTTTCACAAAAAGAAAATAAAATCTATTCAGCCAGTCACAAGGTCCTCCAGATTCTGGCCTTATATGTAAAATATGAGGCAGCCAAAATGGACCGGCTACTTATTATTCCTTTGACTCACTTCTGCTTTTCCTGCCTGGGTGCTTCCATCTACCTTCAATGTCCTTCCCTATCTCTCATTTTCCATTTCTTCCTCTAAGTATTCAAAATCTAGCCATCCTATGCATCCTTGAGAATACCACTCAAACACAAAATTTATTTCTTAATTTTTTTTTTAGCCCCTGCCAACCAGAAGTGGTATGAACAGCACTAAATTGCCATGGAAATTTTCTTTGTTATAACTCATAATATAGTATGTCGCTAAACTTGAAGCTACTTTATGGGTCATTTCACCCATGACACTTTGTTTTCCACACATCAGAAAACTGAAGTCTCTATTTAATGAATTGTTTAAGAGCACATCATTAGGAGCAAAAAAGAACTGCATTCCTTCTACTTGCTTTCTATATATTTTAAATAGATCTGCATGGAGTTACTTCAACATCCCTTTTTTAAATGTATAAGCTCCTTCAAGTATCATATTTTATTAACATATATTTACACAGCAATTTTTTAAATAGAGAGTAATCATTAAATAATTGATAAATGGAGTGGGTGGAGGAGGACAGGTATGAACAAATCTTGATATACTAGGGAGTAAGAAATTCTCTAGGGACATGACAATAAATACTACTACTTTTAAGATGTTTTTCTAGTCTCTCTCCCGAACTGCAGTGGTTAATACTTATGACATCTTCAAAGTGACAGCATATTCAGAAGGCTAGTTCTTTTCTGCCTTTAACATATTTTTGAGACATTCTGAAAAATTAAATCAAACAATTGAAGAACCTGAAATAAAAAATAACATCTCAGAGTAGGGCTTCTCCCAGAATGATCCCTGTATCACTTGCCCAAAATCATATATGCTGATCTTCCAGTCTAACGATGGAGCCAGAAAAGTAATCAGAAAGAAGAAAATTATAGATTGTGCAATTTTATTAACAAAATATATAGGACAAAAAAATAGAAAATAATCTGGGGCCTACTTTAGATAGACTAGTCATTAAGAATTATCTTAGAAGGTGACATTTAAACCGCAAATGGGATATGAAGGTGAACCAGCCTTAGGAAGAATGTGAGAAAGTTTTTTCAAAGCTGAGGAAATAATAAGTGCAAAGATATATTTATAATAATAAGTTCAAGTATTAAAGTTTATTCAAGGCTGAGGAAAAATAAATGTAAAGATGTATTTACATGACCTTAGGTAGTAGCAAGGCGTATTGATCAGAAACTACATTTTTTCCATGGGTTCAAATAAAACAAAATAACCATGTAAAGTTGTAGAACATAAAATTATTTGCACACATTTTTTATATGGATACAGAGAGCACAACAGCATAGAGAATTTAGCTTCAAGTTCATTCTGTGTTTTCACCATCCCGTGTACATAACTAATATACACAGCCTTAACCAGGAAGTAGGTTAAATTTGAACAAGTCAGTGTCCTCTACTAACAGGTGAATTTTTTTGTAGGCAAAAACCATCTTTTAGTCATCTATGTATTTAATTCTTGGCATATTGCAGGAAATTAATACAAATTGAATTGTTGGTACATTACATTTTGTGGTGCTCTATAAATTAGACTACAGTCAGAATGGTTGAAACTTTCTAATACCAAGTTTAAATGCTAAGGCAAATGTGTGTGTGTGTGTGTGTGTGTGTGTGTGTGTGTGTGTGTGTGTGTAATTTGTTTTCTTTTCAGCCTCTGACCGATGTGAAAAAAGGTACACATTTTGCTACTACATTTGATAGAAAAACTTTTTGCTGATTTATAGATATTTTTACATTTTTGCAGAGAAAAATGGCTAATACAGGATAAAAATAAATTTTAAATACATTATAATATTTGAGTCTGTTAAAGTCCACTGCTTTTCTAGACAAAGTAGTATTTTTCTATTTGAAAAAGAGAAAGATAAAAAAATAAGAAAATCATAAATATTTTAAAATCAATTAATATAATATATAAAATTAAATTTAAATATAATAATTAATGTTAACATTAAATATGTTAGTTAATGTTGAACTTACTGTCAATATTAACATTAGAAAATAAATTTAAATTCTTAATAAATATTTAATAAATTAATATACATAATGACTCACTGATATTGAGGTATATATTTCTAAAATAAAAATAATATTTCATTTAAATTGATTTTAAATCTCAAATTGGAAACAATGTCATAAAGTTGTGTGATTCATACAATTTTAAATAAAGAGATGAATAATTAATTTTGATCTCACTGTGCAAATTTTACAAAAAGTTAAGTTGCTAGGTCTAGTTGACTTACTCTAATTTCTTAAAGAACTGGATTATTCTCTAAAAAGTTGTATTCATTTCCATTCTAACCAACATGGAAAAATGAATATTTTTGTTCTTATCCATGAGTGACTATTTCGGATGTTCCATGTGTGTGATGACAGTGATTGTCTATTATTGGATGTAGTAGTCAGCCTCCAAAATAGCTCTCAATTATCTGCCTCCTAGTATTCATGCCTTTTCCTTCTCTCACTGAATAAAGCTGACTGTGCTACCAACAGGCTATTAGGGAATGAACTACATGTGACTTTTGAGGCTGAGTCATAAAAGACATACTGGCATCTATTATGTGCTCTCTTGAATTGCTTACTCTGAGCAGGGCTCTTGTCATAGGATGCTCCAACAACAATATGAAGAAGTTCACAAAAAGAACTGAAATCTCTTTCCAAAAGAGCCAGCCCAATTTGCCACCCATCTGCATGAGTCATCTTGCAATAATATCTTTCAGTCCTAATCAAGCCTTCAAATATGACCTTAAATAATAACAACCTGAGATATTATAAATTTGTTCAGAGTGAAACAATAACTTTTCTTTGTTTAATATAAAACGATTTTCCTAGTTAACATAAGGAAATATAAGAAACCCAATTTTTTTAATACTTGGTTCATGGATTTCAGAAGCTTGTTCATTGACCCTAAAATCTCATATTCTGGAATTCTTCTTGTCCTATTGCCTGGATAAGATAAGCTTGTACTCCATTAAAATATCCACTAACCTTAATATTTCACAAGCACTTTTCACTCTTTACCTTTGCATGTGACATCTCTGAAGCATTTTAAACCCAAACCTTTTCTGAATGGCTAATTCCTACACATTTGTCATTAAATTTCATAGAACCCATAATTAGTGTTTAATATGCAAGATTATAGTGAAAGGAAATGTGAGGCCTACAATTTTGATGAAGCATTTTATATTTGTCCATCATGAAAATACACAGTGTAATCAAAATTACTGTCATGAAGACAACTTGATATGAAAGCACTGCATTTGTACTTAATCTGGATTTTTTTTATATAAAAAATTTTGCTTTAAGCATTACATTTCTAAGCAAAACAGGAAATGCTTTTTTAGACTGACCATGATGATGCTATGAACCTTGGAAATAATCCAGAGCTCATTTGTGGTTTGGAGCAAAATAAAATATTTCACCATACCTATAAAAGTATTGGCATTTCTATTATGATGTATTATTTTTATAGTATTGAAGAAGAGTGCCTATTTTCTGGGTCCCCTTTAAAAATTTCAAGGGCCACTGGCATCCTATAATGTGTGAAAAGTTTCTATGCCAAGGAAAACTTATCTTGGAAGAAAAAAGGCTTAGTAACCTGTACACAGACTGAGCACCTTGCCAACATCCATGGCTTTGCTTGCTGCCTTGGTTAAGAAAGCTCCACACAAGACTGTGTGTGAGTCATTGCTTTCTAAGTTGGCATATGCTGGCAATAAAAACACTGCCAGAAATCCTGAGAGGATTTTTGTCTACTGGCCTCAACTTGTCAGCTTTAACAGAGCCAGGGTCTTGAATTACTACCATTTTAAAAAATATGTCAAAAAGATGAAAAGAGAATCCAAAGTTCATCTCCAATAGAAGTTTGCCAACTTTCCAGAGCACAAGTTTTAAAGCCCTTGACTGAACTTTGAGTAAAGAGTTCAAAAGAAAGATGGCTCAAATATATGGTGACAGAAAGAATCTAACCATGGGTGGTGAATGCACAATGCAACATATACATACCTTACTGTTAAAAAACGTTTTTACTTATATAAAAAAGAGAGAAACATGGCTCGCCCTTAGAACAATTTTGCAGACCTTCTTGGTGACTTGACTTACTTGGCGGGTATTTATGGCCATAAGAATGAACAAACATTTTCATGTAGGGCCTTGTGACATCATTTTTGATAGTGAAGATAAACTATATGTTATTTTGTTCAACTTCCTAATTGAGAAGTCTGAGGTGGACAACTACATGAATTTCCAAATGCTATAAAAAAGTGCTTCTTTCAAGTTAAGTTGATAGTCACAAAACCTTCTCAACTACGTCTGGAATCACAATAGAATTCTTTATTAATGGTTCTCCTGAAATACTTTTAAAATTGAGCACAGACTGAATAATTCTGATATTAACTTAAGAAAGTTTGAGAAGCATATCTAGTCAAACCTTACCTCTAAAACTTTTTCATATGAATTCAAATGAAGAATAATTGAAAAGCTCGTGTTATAAAAATAGCTTACTCCTAATGGTTACAGCTAATTATAGGAGCCATGATTCTTTTTGCGCCATTGGCAATGTTTGCAAAAGAACAACCTCTATTGATGTGAAAGATAATGTGCATAATTGTATTTCACAAAAATATTTTTAAAAATATACATTCAAATTCTTATCCAAGTAGCTTCCTTATCAAGGAAATTAATTTTGAATAGTGTTAAAGTTCAGTTCATTTTTAATTTGCACAATTTCTATTTCTCCTTTTTCTTGTTTGTAGAATTGGGTCATTAACTTTTATATAAAACTGGTGAGACATTTTGTAAAAAGATTAACTTAATATATAATATATGAATAAAGTAAATGAGAATAAATATATAGATTTCATAAATAATTTTGCAGTTAGGTTATATCTGCATTTTTCCAGTGTGGAGCCTCCGCTGATTTCTACAGATTCCCAATGGATTTGTTGACTACAATAATTAAGAGTCATGAATCCTACCTATTAGGCTGCTTGCTTTGACTTTCCTAGCTGAGTCAGTATTCCCATTCTTTGTATTCCCACTACACTCTTGTTCCTACTTTGTGCTGATCAGATTGTACATAATTTTTTTTTTATGTTACTAGATTGTGATATTATCCAGGACAGGAAGTATATAATCAGGTTTGCATTCAGTACACATATTAATTAGTATGGCCTTGACAATGATAAGTTCTCATAAAATGTTTCGTGAGTGAATAAATGTGAATGAGCACACCCTTTCTTTTGTTTTTATTATTTTTTTTCTAATAAGTGGATAAAACCAAACATATGAACAAATTATGTGACAGTTTAATTTATTTTACTTAATACCGTCACCTATAAATACACAACATAACTTTATACAATATTTATATTAGAATCAGTGACCTATACACACACAAAAATAGTAATTATACTCTTGCCAGTTAAATTAAAAGTCTATATAGCATAAAGATCTTTTAAAAGCACCTTTTAATTATTCACATCATGTAAATTGTACTTAGTTCTAGATATAATTCACTTGATCTATTTTTTAAAATTAATTTCCAGAAACCATAGTAAAATAATTAACATTAAACTCAAAGGCTACATATTTCCAGCCAAATTCTAATTGTAATTACCTAAATTATTCATATAACTTAAGAAAAAATGAGAAATGTTGAATTATTTAGATATTGCACTTGTTTACAATCCAGATTTGCCCTTTATAGACTTATCTAATATATCTAATAGTATTCAAGTTTCATATTTTTTATATATAATAGAATTTCAATATTAGATTTCAATCTGATATTAATTTTAGAGATAGACTCATTCTATCTCTAAAAAAATAATGATTTTTTCTATTTTAATTTTATTTAATATTTTTATAACTTACACATATTAGAACCTCAACTAAATGTTTGTTGTATTTAATTGAATACTCCAAGCATTCTGAATGAAACCATCTCTTCCCACAGAAAGCATTGTTCAAGCAACTAGAAAAGTATAAAGTCATAAGGTAATATGATAAGATCTAAACCTGCTGAAGTTAATTAATCCTGGGGAATAATTTTAAAATAATAGATACACTAGTTAGAGAATTATGACAAAATATCTCCTGCATAAAAAATAGGGCATGCGGCAAAAATAAAATTGTAAAGAAAATGCCTTTTCTAACCTAGTGCAAAGTAAATCATCAGAGCATTTTCGCATTAAACCAGAAACTCTTCTGTGTGTAGGAAACCCCTTAGGTTAGGAAATCCTCTATCACTGAGAAAATGACTGATGGATTTGATTCTCCAAATATTTACATCTGTAGCTATACCATAGCACTTCCCATCTGTTTGTGTTCTTTTGTGAACCTTCAATAACAGAACACAGATTCTTTGAAATAGCTTGTTATTCAACTTACCTAGCTCAGTTCTACAAGCTCAGGTACATGATTTCAAACAACTTATTTCTGAAAATAAATTTTACTTTAAAAATGAAATTGTTACCCCAAACACATTTAATTTATATCTACAAATGCTATGGTGCCCTATTTAGCAATAAATGTCTATTTAATTGTTTTGATGATAGACTTATTTCGTTAAATTAGTCTTTCAACCTCTTCCATGTCAGTCTACTATTCAACATGAGCACTAGGTATCTGAATATTAATTGCTGTGAGATTTCACCCTATATTTGACTTTCCATATATGCTACCTGTACAATTAAAATATCACCTTTGACTACATTATCTTTTCCTTATCCATGCTTAAAACAAAACTTTCTCTTAATATTCATATTTTTAAAAATTTCTCTCTGTATATTAGTATTTAGAATTTAAATACACATTTTGAGAGGTTATGATTTACAAAATCAGAAGAGGGAAGAAACCACTAATTATCCCTAGAGATTAAAGAAATGGCATTTTATTTGCAAATACATTCAATTTATTGAAGCTATAATAATAATATTAATACATATGGCCCTTCTCAACTTCAAATCCTTTTTCCAAATATTAAGTAATGAGCAAGATTACACATTTCATAAGTGACATGTGGACCACATTCATTTTTAAATATGACTTGTTTGTGATAAACTGTGTACATATATTTTCTTTGTTGATATAAAAGACTACTACTCATTATGAATATTCGCTCCGGTTCACTAGTATAAGAATATTTAACTAAGGTGAAGTTTATATTATTTTTGTCCTTAATGATATAGATCAGGCCTTCTGAATAAGGAGGCATTTACAGTTTTAGTTTCAATTAACACAATGGAACAAAATCTTTAACCCTGCACTGCGTAAATAACTACTTCCTCTTACTGTTCCTTTTGTCTTCCCCACTGGGATTCTCAGTGCTGATTGACTTCACCCATTTCAGAACTCTCTGTGATTTTAATGTCTATTTTCCCTGATTGTTTAAAGATAAAAAAAATTATTTTTAAATTTCACTGACAAAATTGTGGAAAATAAAATACATAAATATGCAGACCCACTAATTATGCATTGATTTCAATATGTGGAAGCATTAAACGATATTTATTGACAAATTCATATTATACATGTTATCTGTACCACCCACTTATTTGACCCTTTGAAAATATAAAGCACAAGAAAACAACAAAAAAGGAGACTACATACTTAGAAATTGGCTACTAATACTAGTTCTGAAAATTAATAGCTGTGTTACCTTAAGTAAGCTATTCATTTTTTCTGGCTTCCAGTTTTATCATTACTAAAATTCTGGTGTTAACTCTATAATTTGAATGTATACATTTTTCTCAATTTATTTCTTATTTATTATTCTTATCTCATTGATAGTTTAGTAAGCTCATTTGAGAGAATAAGTATGTATTACGTGGGATTTGTATACCTCGCAGCTTCAAAAAAAATAATTATATATAATGACTCAATAAAACTTCTTGATGTTCTTATGTTAGCTAATAAGCTATTACTCTTCAGGAGCTAATCAAATATTTATCTTTTTCTTATGTAGGTCTTATTTGGTTCAGAGACATGGCTGAGTGAAAAGAGAGACCTTAATTTTGTACGTGACCAAAATAGAATGAGTAATTAATTTACTTTTGATTTATTATTTTTTTTCTGGCAGTTCAAGGAGGGTTACTTTGTTAATGATGACAGAAGATCAAAGGGCTGGGCCTGGATAAGAATATAAGAGAACATCATTTTCTTAAAAACTTCTCAGAGTTAGTATTGTCAATGCCCTTCCAGATTTTATGGTCAAAATTGAAATCAGAATAAATCTATCTAGTTAGTGAAGTTTTTGCTGTAATTTTAGTGATTTATTTTAGAAGCTCATCAAAGTGATAAGAATATCATTAGATTCTCACTGTTACTATTTAAAAAAAAACAAATGTCTCCTATTGCTCATTAATAATAATATTTTCACTGATCTATGTCCTTTGATTGCACTTAAAATGTAGAACAGTAGCCAGTAATTAGGTTTTTATTTTATTGAATTATCTCTCTTTCATTATACATAACAGTGTTTTAAGTAAGGACTAATATGATATAAAGGTTAACTTGTTTTGAAGTCTATTTGAACCATATTCCCTCTACTCACCCACTAATATGTCTAGGGAGTCATCAGTTTCTGTTTACTTTGCCTCTGCACTATTTTTTTCTGATTCCACACAAGTAAATTACACATGAGCTATTCCACGTCTCTGACTATTGATCATGCAGTTACACTTTGTCAAGCCTCCCTGTGCGAAGGAAGAGCCAGTCCTCTCTGCTTTGTGCTCCCATACCTAGTTTCTACCTCAGCAGTTTTCACTATTTTCCAAAGCCACTGCCCTCTCCCCAAGTTCCAACCCACCCCAAACCACTCCCACTGCTGAGAGCCCCTGAAAGTGGTCAAGTGCCTTAATAGTTCTCTAAGTACCTGGTACATAGTGTTATTATTTATTGGATGGAAAAACGAATCAATAGATAAAATAATGGATTACAGAAGTTGTTTACAGTCTAAACTTTAGGAAGAAGAAATCCCTTATAAAATTCTTGGCTACAAAACTCAGATTGTGCATTATAGGGATACAATCAAATTCAACTTCAATTTTGTGAAGCATTTATTTAGTTTTCTACACCTTAGATTGGCATGGATAACACAGTATACTAGTTCAGGTAGCTGGATTCCAAAGAAACATTCAAATGCTCATACCTATGATAGTTTCACAGTTTTCTTCGGTCATGGTTTCAAATAAGAAATATTTTCACAATTTACTTAGCTTAGGATTTCACAAAAAGATAAAAGAATCTCCATTCATCACTTCCTAGCTAATAGGTTTGGCTGAAAGTCTGCTGGGCCTAAGAAGTTCTACATGAGTCTAGAGTAAGAATCCCTTGACACCACATACACACTGTATTAGTCAGCTTGTATTAGTATGCCATAATAAAATATCATAGACTGAGGCTAATGAGGGCTAAATAACAGAAATTTATTTCCTCAAGTTCTAAAGACTAGAAGTCCAAGGTCAAGTTATCAGCAGGATCAATGTCTAGTGAGGGCTCTCTCTTTAGGTCACGGATGGCAGCCTTCTTACTGTGTTTTACATAGCAGAGAGAGAGAACTCAGGTACTCTGCCTCTTCTAATAAGGGTACCAGCTTTACCTAATTAGGGCCTCACCCTTATGACCTCATTTAATTTCAATTACCTCCTAAGATTCTCCAGACACAGTCACATTGGGGGTCTATGATTTGGGTTTGTGTTTGAGCTTCAACATATGAATTTTACGGGACACAATTCAGTCTATAACACATACACATACTCTGATTTTCTATGTTTCTTTTCTTGATATTTGTCTTAATCAGACACTTCTGAACACTGTCGGCGTACCTGTACACACAACCAAGTTTTACAAAATATTTTTGCCTTTGAGGTTCATGATATGGGCATTCCCTTCATATACAACTTCACAATGCCCAGTATAAGATAAATCCTTGTTTGTACAGCATAGGGAGTATAGTGAATAATATTATGATACCATTGGCTGGTGTCAGATGTTTGCTGGACTTATGATAATCACTTTTTTAAATATATAAATGTAGAATAATTATGATGTACATATGAAACGAATATAACATTGTATGTAAGCTATATTTTAATTAAACCATTTAAAATAGTATAAAAATAAAACTAAGATGGATTCTTTCATATAATAACTTGCTCTGGAAATTTGGGAAAAAATAAAGAAACCATTACAAATGAAGTTCACATACTTTTGCATTTGAAAATGCCAAAAGTCAAAGATCTTGGTAAAGAGTATGAAAAGAAAGGCTTTCATTCTAATCTCTAATATTAGGACTCAAAGAATGCTCCGATTATATTCTATCTGACTCAAAGCATGCTCTGATTATATTCTATCATATCTGACATGACAGGTTAATAGTAAGTTGAAGAGTTTGGGACTGTTGATTCTTTCAAAGGTTTCACAATTCAAACAGTCTCTAAATAAACATAGTAGTAAATTTTGTAATATAGTAGGGAGTTAGAAAAAAATTTAAACCGTAGTTTGTCTAGTTTGTTTCATGTGTTCCTTTTAAATGACAATGAGTAGGATTCACATTATTATATCAATATTATCTTGGTGAGGTAGGCGTCTACTATAGCTATCCTTTTATGTGTGTTATGTATTATTAGGTAAGCAAATGTTTCATTTATGAAAGGTAAGCTTTACACTGTCATTGCCTATCTATTGCTTGAAAAAAAAATCAGTTTCTATTTTAAATTACACATATAATTGTTTTGTGTTTTGGTGCCTAATTCCTCTCCTTGAAATGCGTGGAAAGAATTAAAATGTTCAAATTGTTTCCTTTAATTCCTTTCATGCACTTTTGTGGAGAGAATTAACCTCCACACTCTAAAATGATTGTATGTATAATATTAAAAATGAAACATCTCATTTCCTTTTTATTTCTATTGTGGGGATTTTAAATACCAGAGGTATCTAATGAAGACCTTACTTTCACAACATCACAAAATGAAAAAGGCACATTGGAAATACAATTAGAAACTTGTCTTTTAGATAGGTCCCCAGACCTACTGCAACACATTGATTTTTTTTTTCATTTTTCTTGTTGGCTTTGTCTTACTTCAAATTTCTAGGTAATTTAATGTGATAAGGTGTCAAAAAAAGCAGCTACATAGAGGCCAGCATCTAGTTACAACTTGAGCCTTCTTTATTAGGACTCTTGATTTTTTAATTTTAAGCTAGGGGGTAAGGATTAAATGCATCTAAAGACACTAAGTTCTGTGTACAGTGCAAGTCCAGAATAAATGGTGCTTTCATCACTAACATCACAGACCCTCAATCTCTTTTAAAATCCTCTCCTAAAAACACATACACTATTCATTCTTTATGGGAGGTAAGGGGTTAAAAGTTTCTTTGCCTTAACAGGTCAAGTTGTTGCTTATCAGATACCGATATTCTTTTAACTGAAACATGATTTACTCATTCCACCTTATAAATAATAACTGTTTAAAGTTTAAAATTATTTCTTTTTTAGTATTATTGAATTTATCTATCCAATATACAAATATAAGCAAATGGACAACCTTGCTGACAATTATTTTAATAATATACATATTTTAAAAGATAGTTTGAATGATAACATATATAAGTAACAGTGAAATATAGTAATTTCCTGCCTTTCATTCATATACTATGCAGAATTCTCAGCTTTAATTTACTGCAAGTTGAACTATCCACGATTATTCATTCAACAAACATGCCTTAATACTTATAAAATTAAGTACTTCTGATGAATTTATGTACCTTTCATGTTAAATAGTAAGACATTTTTTTACTAATGGCTATTTTACACACATAAAAAAGAAAAACAGCAAAAATCACATTTGGAAAGCAAAGAAAATCTTCCTCCTTGACTTGCGATCTTTGTTTCACACATAAGACCAGTGTTTCTTCCATGACAGTGGCTGAAGCATTTGAGATTTCAAATAATTTAGGTGGAAACTCGGGCTTTAAAGAATCCATCTTGCAGTCCTCTGACAAAGTAATTGGCTGGAAAAATTATAATAAAATTTTCATAAAGTTCATATTCATGAAGTGACAAAAATTGCTTTTAGGAAATTACAATATTAATAATTTACACTCATGTCAATAGCATTTCCAAAATAACTCAAGCTCTCTACCTTGAAAATTATAAACCTACTTTGATTTTTCACCCACACATGGTTAAATACACTAAGACACATTGAGATCTAGATACAGATTATTCATTTAAGAAGATAGCTCCTTGTTTAATTAGAGATTTATCATCTTAACTAGCCGTACTATTGCTCTGAATTAGTTTTCTAGGGTTTGCAGAATTAAAGATGGTAAAAATTGATGAACCTTAGCTGTATTTCCCCCTGAAGGGTACAAACTTTTATTACATTTCAGATGCAAAACACAATTAGCCTCTAACCTAACCATGTTAATCTCCTTGAGTTAAGCTTATATGTTTCTGCTTGTCTAGAAACTTTTAATGAAAGATCTATGTCTTTTACAGCCGATTTTAATAACCTCTTTATTTGCATCTCTGCCCTTGTTTAGAGGAGGAGTTAATACAATAAGCTCTGGATTACAGAACACTCTCATAAAATTGAGCATAAATAAAATTCTGCGACATTAAATTGAAGCAGCGCTCGGCAGGAGATGGACAACAATAAATATTATTCAAGTTCAAAAGTTTCCATGTAATTAACTAAGATGGATACATTAGTGTCAACCATTATGTCCCATTTTGTAAACACCAGATTTCTGGCCATTAAGCAGGGCCATTCTGACAAGACTGGATTTAAAAAAAAATATTTTAATTTTTGGATAAATAGTTCTTTAAAGGTAGGATTTTGCCTCAGCTATTGCAATTTATCTTAACCATATGTGTTTTCCATAGCACAATCTCAAATGCTCACGTGTTCCCAAACTATATTTTTTGCCAATCAAAGGTTTTGATGAGTAAATGTGTCCCATCTCAATATGGGAAAGAAATGGTCACTTGTAAATTTCCTCACTCTGGGCTAGAATAAACGACATAGCTACTTCCGTATCTCTAATGAAATGTTTGATAACTATTGTGTGAACTCTAGTGTTATCTTTTTGGAAGGATTTATGTCTAAAAAAAAAAAAAAGAACATCAACTTCTTCCATTTCCACACTGAACTATTACAGAGGAAAAAAAAATTTTTTTTTGTGGTTCAGAAATGTCTAAAATATAGAAACACAGTAATCTGGTTAACTGCTCACTATAACAGTGGTTTAGCACAATGTCATCTGTTTTCTGACCAGCAGTGTACAATGATTTCCTCAACATGTAATGGAGAAATTGTGTCCTAAAATAAATTTATTTTGTAATTTTTATGAAAATTTTTCCAGAAATACTACACCACAGATAGAATTTCAAAGCATAGAGTCATTATGATATCTTCTGACAAATGTCATCATTTCTTTCTAGTCACTTAACAGTGAGATACACTAGGTAGAGGTTGTATCCAACTCAATATTACTCACTTAGCATGGTATCTAACACATGAGGACAATTCATAAAGATTTATTGAATAGGGCTGAATATATGGTTGAATATATATACCCAGAACAAGAAGGGAGAATAACTTTTAAATACATAATTTTTATAAAAGTTTCAACAGATCTAAATAACTTATCTAAAATTATTTCTATTATTGATATAAATTTTCTTTCCTCCTGGAAATTCTTAAATTAATATTCTGCAGTCAATAAAATCACATTCTATGAAGTAGGAGCTGCAACACTCTGCCAGTGAATTGTTAGCTATGCCTAACCTATTGTGTTTCTTTCTTAGATTATTTCATAATTCTTATAATGGATTACTTGCCTGCTGTATCCTCCTAGCCTAGTCCCTAATCCCTGGCTACTGAAGATAATTTTCAGCAACATGATTTTACCCTTGCCTTTCTCTAATGACAGCTTTCCAGTAGCATTTAATTTCTTCAATAAAGTCCAAGCTACAAAGCACATCATTCAAGAAGCTTCCCAATGAGTCCCAACTTCATATTCTTGAACTACAACTCTAAACAATATATACTCACTGTCTACTATAATGGTATTCCAAAGAATCTGAATTTATCTATCTTGCAGCCTTTATTTACTTTGTTTCTTCTACCTACAAAATGTTTCCTAGTTTCCTCTGTATTCAATTGGAAAACCCAGCTCCAATATCATCCATTCTTTGAAACCTTCCATAATCTTCCATGCAGAATCAATCACTCTCTACTCTGTCATACCGTAATACTTGCTATGTATTTCTATGATAGCACCAAGCACATTCGATATGAATACTATTTATTAAGTGCTATAACTTGTACTATATGCATTTGTCTCTCCCTCTTCTGAAAGAAAAAAAAAAACACTTCTTACTCATCTTTAAATGCCTAGCTTTTAGGCTAGTGTGAAGATCCAGAATGAGTTCAATAATATAAATAGAGCATGAAATAAAGTGGTTATAAAGGACTTTGGGGACACACATATTTTTCCTAGTGACTAGACTAATTAACTCCCAACAGACACGTGTAGCTTCTTGCAGTCTTTCACACCTAGTGTCAGGGAAGGAAGGCTCTGTTCATATATCAGTACCCTTTTTTCTGACAAAGAGCTTTCTGATCTAAAGTAAATGCAGTCCAACTGCTTCTCCAACACCTGGGGCAGAAACTAACTTGTCAACTTAGCTGACCACGTGTTCTCTGCCTATCAAACTTCAAGTGGGTGTGTTTTTCCAAGATAACTTGCACTGAAGAGGAAACCTGGGCCTATCCACAGTCTTATCAACAGATTAAAAAATGGATAGCACTTCAGAGAAAATTTATGTCCAATTCCATTCTTCTTTCTCTACTCATAAATATAGATGATAATATACAAACTGAGTGGGACACAATTAATTGGTGGTACTAAAAAGTGGGAGAAAAGGCAAAGAAGGAAATTCTATATGTTGTACTTTTAAAGATGCATTTATTTTGGAAATCTGTAATAGATCAGGGTATAATCTTTATTTTGAAACAAATAAGCTCTGTTCAGTTCCAAATTATTTATGAATCTGGATCAGTAAAAATCATCTTATATGATAAATTTATAAGTTTTCAAACTAAATATTCTTTTGGAGAAATCTTATCTCAGTCAGCTAATAGGCACTGTATTTCACATCTATAATCTCTAATCCTTTAATATTCTCTATAAGGTAAAATAAGAACTCTGAGACTCACAAAATTTAATTCACTCATCGTATGTCACATTCGGTAAATATCAGAGCCAGAATCTGAACCTGAGTCTCACATATTCTATATAACCACTTTTATTTCCAGCACATGATAAAATGTAGAGTGTAACTATGTAGATTTAAATATGTAGATTAAACATTTCAACAGGTCATAAAACCATCTCACACGCCATCCTAAAAGTAGCATCTAGGGAGTAAACCACTATGTACCTATGTGCACAATTTGAATCATGACTATTCATTCTCAAAGCAGTAACCAGCAACAAAGCCAAGATTTCAGCATTGATTACACTGGCTACATGCTCCTCCTAAGATTTATGCTACCAGAATCCCCCACTAGGGTAGATTCTGCCATGTGTTAAGTTTAATGTAGTTTTTGAAAGCCACCATCCTGCAAAATAATGCCCAGTGATGAGATAGCTTTACAGACTCAATTTCAGCTTAAAGAACAACTCAGGAGGTACATTTTATTCCTATACTGAAGCAAAAAGAACTATCTAAAAGTTTTTTAAAAATATTTCTTTCTTGCATTTGTTTTACTCAAAATTGTGCTAGCCAAGAGAACAAGGCTTTAAGTTGGATGCAGAGAAGTGATAGATAATTAAGTCTGTGTCATTTATTTTGTTGAAAGAAGAAGCCTTTATCACAAATTGTATTGCCTTTCCAGTCTCTCAGAAAGGACATTTTCACTTTGCTTTTTTCTCTTCAGTTATTAAAAATAAGCCCTCTAAATACAGAAACCAGACACAGTTACCTAAAGAAAAGAAACCCTCTAATCCTCTCTCCAGGCATGTAGGGGAGCTGAGGCTCCTTTAACTCCATGGCTTTGTTAGTGCCCCCATAACTGAAGCAAGATAAACTCTGACTGAACAAGCAATATGTTGATAGTGTCTGTGCAAAAGCTCCCGTGGTTCAGCCAGCTAAGATCAAATCAAAGCACAGTGGTCCTAAGCACCACAGTTGCCATTATGTTGGCCCCATTCTTTCATCAGTGGTGTCCAAACACAGTCATTCTCAACAATTTGTGATGTGTTTTGTTTAAATTTCTGCGCGGAATAGACTTTTAATGGGATCTGTGTTTTCAAAGAATATTTTCTCCAAAAAAAAAAAAAAAAGTACACTATATTCCTTAATCATCTGGGATGAGAATCATCATTATTTTTATTATCACCACTAACCCGAATACCTAACATTACAATTGTTCTTTCAACATTGCAAAGGATTTTGATATTTTTCATCTTGAATTATTACTATAGCAACCTTATGAGACAGAGAAGGTCTATTTTCTTGTTTCCCTTCAATAAATGAGGGAACTAAGAAATAAAGAGTATACATAACTTATTCTAGGCTCAAAACATTTACCTGCAGCATCTGAATTACAAATTATTGCTAACTCCAGGTCCTGTTTTATATTATTATTATTATTATTATTATTATTATTATTATTATTGTTGTTGTTATTGTTATTATTATTAGATTGCATATATAACTGTATATCAAGTAACAAATACCAAACATCCTGAGTAAAAGAAATTCCAAGCATCCCAAGACAACCACTGTTATTTTGGCATGTATAGATATAGATATATACATAGGTATATTTTTCATACACATACACAATGAAACAGAGCATACAAATAACTATAATCATATACGGTTATAAACGACTTTGTCAATTTTTTATGGAACATCTCCATACTTACAGTTTGCACTCTTGTCCTATTACATTCTAAGGATAAATTACAGAATGTATAATTTCTGGGTCAAAGAAGGGGCACAGTTGTAAGGATTCTAATAACTTAGTTTTTCCTAAAATTTTTCTATTTTCTTGTAGACTTTTCCTGTACTGCACCCATTTAATGAATGGCCTTGAATAGGGTGCCCTGGATTTGTTTTACCAAAATACGGTAGCTGCTTACACATTTCTTTTCCATAGTTTTAGACATGAAAGACTGGCATTGCTTATTATCTATCCAAACTTCAAACAGACAAACAAATACAACAAAATAAATCTGTAGAGACTGCTTTGGAAGCTGACCACCTTCTTCATTTGCCTATTTAGAAATGTCAAAAAAAATTAGAAAGATTTGAATTGCAGTAATGGCAGCTGAAGAAAAAAACTGGCTATCATTCAGTTTTGGTTGAATTAAAAAACAAAATAAAGTATGAAGCACACATTTGGTAAACAAGGGATGTTCATCTTTCTATTAAAATTTATATAAATAAAAAACTTACATAAATTTATATAATAATAATAATTTCTATTTTGTGCCAAGCAACACCCTATTTTATCTATATTACTGAATTTAATACTCACAACACTCCCACAAAGTGTTATTTTTAATTGTCATTTACTCATAGACAAAATTAAGTTTAGAGGTGTTAAATGACTTTTCAGAGCATATTTAGTTATGAAGTGACTGAGCTGGATACAAATTAAGGTAGCCTGACACCAGAGTCCATACACATCACCAACTTGCAGTTAAAAACATTTTTTTAAATTCTTCCTCACTTTAAAAATAATTTAAGTATTCCTTTAACTATCAGAATATATAGAAAAGTAGCCTCAATAATAAAAAAATAGGTAATATTTATAAGGCATTTACTATTTGCCAGAAGTTTTTCTAATACTTTGTGAATAAATTTTAAAACATCATTTATACCAATTTTACACATAAAAAGATTTAGGCACAGGGGAGATAGGTAACTCTCCCCAAGGTCTCAGCCATTAAGGGGTGGAGCTGGGATCCAAATCCAGGGATCCTGGCCCAGATCTGTGGGTTTAACCACCAACCTACACTGCTTCTCATTAACCTTTATTTCAATTTCTGTGAGCAAAATAATTCTGTAAAATAAGGTCTAAATATACAGAAGTAGTCTACTGCCCATAGAATCTTGCAACTGAGACCAAATCTTATCTTTTAGAGTAACAAGGGAAAGAGTAAAAAATAATTGACCGTTATGGACCAAATTGTGTGCCTCCACAATTCATAAAATCCTAATCCCCTTTGTGACATAATTGAACACAAGGTGCTTTAAGGAGGTAATTAAGTTTAAATGAGGTCAGAAAGGTGGGGTCTTAATCCAATAGGACTGGTGGCCTGAGAGAGAGAGAGAGAGAGAGAGAGAGAGAGAGAGAGAGAGAGAGAGAGAGAGAAAGAGAGAGGGAGAGAGAGAGAGAGAAAGAGAGAGACAGACAGACAGACAGCAGACAGACAGACATCAGGGATGTGCATTCACCAAAGAAAGGCCATGTAAAGTCACAGTGAGAAGATGTCTGAGGAGCTCAGGAGAAACCATCCCTGCTGGGTCCTTGATCTTGGACTTCTAACCTCCAGAACTGTGAGAAGACAAGTTACAGCTATTTAGCTACCCAGTACCCATTTAGCTATCAGTCTGTGGTATTTTGTTATGGCAGCACTAACTAAGACATCAAATAATCCCTAGTATAAATTTGATAAATAAAGTTCAGTGTGAGAGAGGTCTGATAAAAAAAAAAAATTAAACTAGATAGTATGTTAGTGATAATATTTATAGAGAGAAAGAAAAAAATATATTTTAGGCCCTCCCAGCATCCATCCAATTTTTTTTCATAAGTTCCCAGCATAACCATACATAAATTCATTTCCCTTATATTTGTTTCATACTAGATGTATTGGACTTGATCAAAGAAGTAAAGAACTACTTTTCTAGTTGTAGCAACATTTGGTGACAAAATAGCACGTTCTGCAAACACAGCGAAGATCAATTTGATTTGTAAACCAAATTATATACCTTTTAATTTTAAGATCTCAACTCATGAATATTTCATGCTTGGTAATATCCTGTACATTAGAGATTTAAATTTTGTTGTGGTGTAACAGTGTCTGTATATGTTCAATTTCCATTACTCTTAATGAGTGTTCTGATCAAACTGGTTTGTAAAAAGTTTGCAGTGTGAAATGCATTTTGATTTTATGTAAAGTTGAGATTCATCTTGTCATACCTCGAGCACCAAACAGAAGATAAAATGCATATTTTAACACCATAACCATTCCTTACTACAGAAAAAAAATTGACTAGATGTCTACTTTAATTTTAGGAAGTACAATTTATTCAATTTATAAAACATCGAAGATAAGGTACCATAATTTACAGACAATTTACTTGCTCCAAATCTAGCTTGAACTGTAGCTTTACACCAAATGATTTTCCTAATCTATGTTCTAGCTTGTCAATTTTGTTGTCCACTCTAACAAGAAACATAGTTAGTGATGCATAATAATATCAGGATTGTGGATTTGAATAGACATGACATTCTGAAAAAAAAATCTCTTCTTTTAAATATGCCATTAGAATTCAAGTGTTTACCATTTATTATCTTATATAAGACATGGGAAGAAATAGCTGGTGTCTATTTTTAAATTAGATTGAACTGGGTATAATACCCATTGTATTAAAGGTTGAATTCATTACAAAATATGTGATGGACAAGAGCCAACTGGAATAAACCAAAGTATTGTTCCTTTTTATCTTACATATAAGTTTTGGCATTAAGCTATGAAATGTTTATTGACAAGGTTTTTGTATTGTTTTGTTTTGTTTTGTTTTAGCACCATAATGCATAGGAAAATGAGCATTGCAGGAGAGGAGCATCTCTTTTAATTAACTTCACAAAATACTGATTATTGTTTAATACACAGTATAACGTAGATAGATAGATGACTGAATGAGAAAATGAAAAGATGGGTAGTTCATGAATTTTAATGTGTACTTTTACCCCAATGTTTTTAAAGGTTGTGTAAGACAACACAACTTCATGAAATAAGGACAACTTTATAAAATCAGAAACTATTTAAATAAAAAACAATACCAATGGAAGTAGATTGCAAATATTTTACCTGAATTAATAACTATTTAGTTATTGTTAGCAATTGTAAAATAATTTTATTAAATGACTCATCTCCAAAAACCAGCTTGGAATTATTTTAGAAGAATTTGTTATAGATGAATATATATTGGTATCAATATTTAATTATATAAATTTAACAAAGCACATATTTATTGTCAGTAATATATATATACTTAATAGAAAAAAATGAAAACCATATTAAACCAGTAATACATTGTTCATTAAAAGTTAAAACATTATTTTTTTACAGAAATCATCTTATTTTCTGATTAAAATCTTAGATAATAGAGACACCTTCAGATTTTAATTAATAAATAAACAATGAACTTAAAATAGTTTCCTTATATATTTTTGAGTCAAAGTGTCTAAATTATTTATGTTTGTTATAAGAAAGAATCTTGATTAAGATAGTTTATATCACATTATGTATACATGTCATACATCTACCTGTTATCTACCAAATAAATATCCTCTTCTTTCTATCTCCCCCTTACACACACACACACACACACACACACACACACACACACACACACAATCTTTCTGTCTTTTTGTTGTTGTTGTTTTTTTATCTCTCTGTTCACTACTCCTTCCAGATATTTCTCTCTGAAATAACACTCTACAAGGCAAGGTGATTGGTAATCTATTTAAATGAATTTATTTTGTATCTGAAATTGAGTCCTTTTGTCTAAACACTGCCGTTGATCTAGAAGGACTTTCGAATACTCTACTGATCATACATGCAAAAAATACCTGTGGTACACTAAGAATGTAGTCTTTTCAGAATTGCATGGTATGAAACTTGGCAGTTTTGGCAATATAATTCTCTAAAGGGTTCTAAAACCATGAAGATAATCTTAAAATTTTGGTCTTTATTTTTTTGGTCCTACTAAAATAAGGTGCATTAATTTTTCACATAGCTGCATATGACCCCTGTTGTTGTGATGATTTGTTCATATATTAACCTATAACCCAGGATAATTAACAGTGGACCTCACATTATAGGTATAATTTTAAGATTATTTTAATTCTATGGAGAATAAGTATTTATTTAGCTTTAAACATATACATTGAAAAATTCCATAAACTTTGAAAAGCTGATTCTCAGATTACTTATGTATTTAAGGTGTACCCCCAAAAAATTAGATTGGTTGCATTAATTAAATTGGCTTCAAGCTTTCTAGAGGTCTCCATAACTTTTAAAAAAAATTATAACAATGCTTCTTTCTTCCACTTTCAAAATAGAACTTTATCTTCTAATGGCTATGACTCTTGTCCTTCTCTCTTTTCTTAAAAGAGTCATAAAATTTTCATTAGAAGTTATGTCAATATTAGATTACAGTGGTGGCTTTGTCAAGAAAATTTTCATGTTTAATATTACAATTTCATATGTTTCAATTCAAATTTTATTAGTTTATGTAACAGAACTTTTAGATATAATAAAAAAGAGAGCTATATTTATTAAATAACAAAAATGTACAGATTCTGAAATTAATATCTAAATATTTAGAAATAAATATTAAAATGTGAGGTATTTTATATTAGGTTCTACAGAAACAGAACACTGAAGCTCAGAACAATATCACTGACACTGGCATTAGTATTCCCTGACTCCACCAAAAAATCAAGGACAATATGCAACACATCATACAAACCCATCCAACTATACTTGGATAGCTTAACTTGTCATCTACTAAGAATAATAAAAAAATAATAATTTTATAGCATAAATGACAGCATATATTAAATCAAGATCTCTCAAAAAGGAAGTATACTGGTTTATAATAAAAATGTTTGATGTAAAAGTTTACACCACCTCTACTTTGCAAGGTGCCTCTTTTCAATTTATATAAATTTGTGCTTTCCAACAATTGTTAAGAACCATAACCTCAAAACTCAACAAATCATTGTTTTACGTTCTATCTGTGTAGTCCCACAAGAGTAAGCAGAACATTATTTTTGTTAAAAAACTAGAAAGCAGAACCCAAACTTTAAATCTCATTAAATAAGAGAGAAATGATACTTTCTTGTAAGGCTGAAACTTTTCTTTCAAAATTTCTTAGTTAAAATTAAATACATAGGTTACTATATACATGTTCCAGCCCAATAACGTACTCATTTTAATGGCAATATGACCAAAACAACTGGTCCAAAAAATAGATGTATGTGCTTTTTTTGTTTCAGTAATTATATGTTAGATGTCAAAAATCTAAGACTGAAAATCGGTGATGTTCGGGGGAAAAACTGCATTAGTTATTCTTTTGGCTTCTATCTCAGCATCCCCATTTGAGTTTGTGCGTATGCATGTGTTGCCTAGGATGATCCTTGATAAAGTATTCTTCATCAACTCAAGTCACACTTTAGTGCCGCTCTTTATTCTCTCTTTTCTCTCATCCCACTTTTGCGCTATGTCTGATTATTCTCCTATTCCTTTTCAATGTACCATTGAAATATCTTTCAAAGGGGTCTTTTCTTAATTCCACAGTCACTTAATCTTCTCTCTACAATCAGTATTATAAATGTTCTCCTTGACACCAATATCTTCACTCTTTAGTCTTCCTCTCCCAAGCTTTCTGAAACATTTAAATATCATGCTCTCTTGCTTACAAATCTTTTGATAGTTCGTATGGATTTTAATGTAAATTCCAAAACCCTCAGTGTGTCTTATTATTTTTGTCAGTATCTTCCAAGAACCTTTAGAGTAAACCCCTTCATATAAATATAGTCTATTTTTGCTAACCTCAGTTTCATTGTATTGAAATAGACTTTTGTTATCAATTTTTCATGTTTCATTATGTTCGTATAATGACTTTCTTTTCTTTTATTATTTAATCTTTTATGGCGAAATTGCCTTACATACTATTAGTACATCTCTTTTTTTCTAGTTCTATTGAGATAAAAGTGACAGATTCTAAGTATTTTCACCATGAGCATCTTTGTCATAAACATGTTTGCCACAAGCATTTTCACCACAAACATTTCCTATGCATATAATACTTCCCTAAAAATAAAAACCGAGAAAATGTAATAGATTTAATCTAGGCTCTAAAAAAACTGGATTTAAACTCTGTAAAAAAGGGTATGAGTCTACTTAGTATTTTTCACTTCAGAGTCCTGTATCTAACTGGTTCTCAAGTTCATTGATCTGACCTCATTTCTCAGCACTCCCTGTTCCCTAGTTTTAGAAAAAGAATTCATTTTGAGTTATAAATGACTTACCAGGACAGTCTCATTTAAATGTTGCTAAATAATTGATGGAGAAACATGCCTGGATACTTCTCCACACACAACCAATAATAACAAAATATGACCACTCTGTGTTTTGTATCCTTGGATAAAAATAAATGTTTACATGCTTTATTTGTAAATTTTAGAACAGCTTGCTGTATACGCTAAGCTCCCAAGGAGCAGACTCCTGGGCAGAGACTTGATAATATGACGTGTATTAAAAAATGTTCTTGGGATTAAACACCTAAGGGTGGGAATCAGTTTTGTCCAGTGATACAATCCAAATAAAGACCTCAGTCAGCCCCAAGGTAAACACTAAGGATATGATAGGCCTTTATAGTTATTCCTGTTTGGATCAAGGCCACCAGGCCTTTATATACTCTTTGATGATCACTCATTGGTTTCAGAATTCAACAGAAAGATGTCCAAACTTGAACAAGGCAGTTTTCTTCCTGAGTCACCTTTTAACAGCATTCCCAGGAGTTAGGGAAGTAACTTTCATTCTTAAAAATTATCTGGGTAATCCGTGAACTAAATTTTGATTTGCTTTCATGCTGTGCCTGTTCCTCCCATTACCTATGCATCTAGGTTTCTATCTATGTATCTATCTACCTTAAAGTATTAATATAAAATAAGGAGAAACTTATAACTGAAAATCTTATCAACATTATAAAGACTTTGTAAAAGAGGTATATTATTTGATACATCAATTTAAATGACATATAATCCTTTAATCAAACAGCAAACTTATTTCATGTTCAATGAGACATGTATACATTCTTGGACTACTACAAAAATAAGCCGGTTCATAGTCAAAGTTTTTCTAAAAATAGCTGATAAAATTTCAAACTTTTCTAAGCTACCTCAGAAAAAATATATCTTTAAGTTATTAATGGGCTGGGTTATAAAATAAAAAATATTTTTTTCATTTTATAAAATAAAAACTAAAATGAAAAAGCAAAATTAAAAATTATAGCATATATCTCTGTGGAATTTCATAAGATATTGAACCACAAAAGATACAAATGATTATCACAGAATGACAAATAATATTCAGTAATGGCATATAGAAGTTTAAAAGATTTGAGGTTAACATATGGAAAAGTGAACATGATAGGCAGCATATTAAGATAATAACATATATCGTCAATACTAAGATGTGTTTACTTTTTATCATGCTTGAAATTAGGATTGAATTTAGAATTTATAGAGGGTAATGTAATTGGATTTCTTTTGTTCATGGAGATACATAAAATGTCTTATAATAGAGGATATCTTAGATTTGATGAACTATGGTATTAGTTCCAAAAAGTGATAAAAGTAAAAATAATAGTTTAAATGGGTCTGATAAATTTATGAATGACCAAGCTTATATCCCTAAAGTGTATTTGTTGGTCAGGTGATTGTAATTTAAGGAATTTTTTAAAATAAAAATTTGTATAAAATAATTGTTAGTTTTCCATGCAACCCATATAAATTTATATAGTTTAACTATACTACTATTAATATAATTATTTATCATCATTTTATGTGCAAATATATCACATACATTGTAGGGAAAAAACTGTATCTTCATCTACTGCTTTTCCAAGTTCTAGAAGATATTCTCTATCATTCTTATCTTTGGATTTTGCCAGAAAAGGAATTTCTATGCTCCTAAACATATGATATTGAAAAGCACCAGTTTTTTGATGTAAGAGAAGGTCTAAATTTGATTTTTCTTATTTGAGATTGGTAAGGTAAACTCTTATAATATCTATTTCATTTTTACTTCATTCTATATTTTCAAATGTCTTTGTTATAGCATGGCATTTATAAAAGATACAATGTCATTCTCCTATTGTAAAACTCAAAAATGTTTTTTTCTATTTTGGGCCGTCCTGTAATAGTTTATTGCAAATATTTGATTTAATGATTTCAAAAAGTTTTTTCTCTTAATGTTTCTAATTTAAATAGGTGGAAATTCCTTCCATAATCAGGTATGTATAGTATATATTTTACCAGGCATTTTCAAAATTTAACTTTAAAGACATAAATATGGGCAATATCGAGGTTAAAATATTGCAGCTTTATAATTAATTTTATTCCCAACAAATATACACTTGGACCATGGAATAAAATTAGTTAACATTTTTCTCTGTAAATTACTTTTTTTTTTTAAAGAAATTGTTGGAAATATTACAATATTTCAAATTACTAGATAGCTTTAGAGAAATCCAGCAATTTTTTTAATTACAAATAAAAAACCCATCATGTTGTAATTAAAGTGGAAAATTATCTAGGAAGCAAATAAGTGGTACAGGTTTGGTGAATTCTTCAAAGACATTTGCTTTCTCTCTTTTATGTTGAGAAACATGCTTACCTGTAGTGTTACAGAAAATAGGCAAGTCATTTTGATGAAGTTAGATTACATTTAGTCTAAATATATGTTATTACAAAAGATGCTTAAAATAATAGCCCTCTAAACTTCACATATGTGATTATTAAAATTATATACTGGAATTAAAACGATATATAAATGGTGGCTTCTCTGTTTCACAATAAGAAAAACTCTGAGCTTGCAAGCACATTTTTAAAAAAATAATTTCAGCAATGTCAAGCTGTGAAACATGTACAGCTCATCTGCATATAGTAATTTTCATCCAAATTTTTATGGTGCTGACCATCTGGATGAATGAATGCTACAGATGACTACCCAGGTCCTTTCAACAGAAGCTAAAGTTATGCCTGCTGCTATGGAAAAATATTTTTTGTTTGATCCTTAGGAAATCCATTTGTCAACATACTGAAAAGTGAAACTGTGCCTGGGTTTGTCCTGTATAGAACCTCTCTTCTACATTTTAATTTATGTTCCTGTAAACTCTATGAACAAGAGTGTCAGTTCCTGATTACTGGTAAAGAGGTTAAAAAACTTGGATTGGAGTCAGAATACTTAGGTCTGATTTAGGGTTTAACACTTTCTTGTTGCTTGTTTATTTGTTTTTGTGTGCAGCAAATCTCAAACTCTCCAAACTCCAGGGTTGTCACCTTTTAATAGAATAATAATACATAGTAAACAAAGTTGACGAATTGTTATAAAAATTGAATTGGACAACATAAGTTTAAAAAAGCAGAAGTTGTTTGCCCATACATACTTTTGTAATACAGATAAAAAAACAAAAACAAAAACAAAAACAAAAACAGAGAATGCTAATCTAAAACAGTCACACTCCTACAAAAAAATAGTAAAACAGCTCCCAGATATTGGTCTTGGCAATAATTATTTTGGATATAATACATAAAGCACAAGTAACAGAAGCAAAAATCAACAAGTGGGACTACATCAAAGAAAAAATCTTCTGCTCATCAAAAGAAATAATTAACAAAATGAAGTGGCAACCTACTAAATGGGAGAAATATTTTCAAACCATATATCAAATAAGGGGTTAATATTCAAATATATAAATAACTATACAACTCAAATAGCAAAAACAAAACAAACCAAAACAATTTAATTATAAAATGGGCAGAGGGTCTGAATAGGCATTTTTCCAAAGAAGACATACAGATGGCCAACTAGTATATGAAATCAGTGCTCAGCATCACTAATAATCAGGGAAATGCAAATCGAAACCACAATGAGATATCACTTCACACCTGTTGCTGAGGATGTGGAGGAAAGGGAATCTTTGTGCAATGGTGGTGGAAATGTAAATTGTTGCGGCCACTATGGAAAACAGACTGGTGTTTCCTCAAGAAGTTAAAAATAGAACTATCATATGATACGGCAATCTCACTTCTAAGTATATATCTAAAGAAAATGAAGTCATCATCTCAAAGAGATAAATGTACCTCCAAGTTCACTGAAGCATTAATTATAATAGCCAAGACATGGAAAACTGAGGTATCCATTGATGGATAAATAAATAAATAAAATGTGAATGGATAAATGAAAAACCAAACTCACAGAAACAGAGTACAATGATGGTTATCAGGAGCTGGAGAATGGGAGAAATAGTGAGACACTGGCCCAAGGGTACAAACTTCTAGTTAGAAAATGAATATGTTCTGAGGATCTAATATTCAGCATAGCAAGTATAGTTAACTATACTATATTATATACTTGAAAATTGCTAATAGAGTAGATCTTAAATATTTCCATCATACACACATATGCGCACACACTAACTATGTGAAGCAATAGATATGCTAACTAACTTTATTGTGGTAATCATTTTACAATGCATATGTTTATCAAATCATCATTTTGTACACCTTAAACATTGTACACAAGGTTATATATCAATTATTACATCTGGTATCTTCGCCGTAAGCATCTTTGATGCAAAAATCTTTGTGGCAGGCATTTTTACAGCAAACATTTTTGCTGCATAACTAATTGGATATAAGGCAATTTTGCCATAAAAAATAAAGTAATTGGTTAACCATTTGGTTTTCATTGGATAGACAATGTATTTAAGCTAGTTGTCAGTTTGGTGGTTCAATTTCTCCACTGATAAAGTTCTTTCAGTACTCCCATTTTTATATTATATAAATCTTAGCCCCCATAATGGTCTGTACAATGATGAGTAAACATGGTGGTCTTAAAATAGTGGGTGATAACTACGTATAATGCCAGATGGCAAAATTTCATGTGAAACCAGATTGCATACTATACTAGAAAATGCTAACATAATCAGTCTGCAAATCTTGCAGTGAGCACAGTCATCCCTCCCACCTGTCAAAACCAAAAGTTAACCAAACTATGGCAAATTTAAAAGAAGTGGCTACTGATTCACAACAGTCTTTGAGAGCACTAATTATTGATTCTTTAGCTAGAGATTGATACCTCTCTTAATGAAGGAAGAAACTGTAGCAAAAAGAAAAAATACAATGCTGAACAAGGGGATGAATCAACAAAAAAATTTGTAATACTATGCATGAAAAACTTTAAAGACAATGTATTTTCACTTTTTGCAATAATTTTTTAATTTTGTTATTACTTTGATTAATTTTCATAATTCATTATGTCCTTTTTAATATTCCTTTTTTATTTCTCATTATTTTATCTTTCATGGACAAATTGTCTTAATAGCCAATTAGTTATGCTCTGAAAATGTTTGTGGTGAAAATATTTAGAACCATCAATTATATTTCAATAAAGATGAAAAAAACGAAAAATAGAAAAATTAAAGTGTCCACTGAAAGGCAGACTATAAGTATAACAATCATATTTAAAATCATAAACAACTCCTGGAACTAATTTATGCAAATAGGTCTGAAAGTTTAGAGGAATTAGATAATACTCTAAAAAAATAAGTTATCAAAATTGACTTATGATGAGAAAGAAAGCTTGACTAGACCTATAACTGTAATATATGTAATATAAGTTAAATATGATGAAAAAAACAAATAGACTTCTGAAAAACTATGGAACTTTACTGGTAATCAGGAAAATATAAATAAAAAATTTATTATTCCACAGATATCAATGTCTTAGCATTCCAAATATTAATAAGGACTTCAACTAAAAAAAAAAATTTATACTGGTGAGAATGTAAATTTGTGTGAACAATTTAGAAAGAAAATTCATTAATATTGAGTAACATTGAACATGTATATATCTTCCAAGGCAGAATGTTCACTTGTAGATATATTCCTCGGAGGAAATCTTGAGTATAAGGGGACATAAGATAGAATGTTTTGTAATAGTATTGTAAATAAATTTCAACTGTGTCTCTCAGTAGGACAATAGATAATTAACCTGATGTTTATTCATTCAATGTAATACTATACATAAATCTTCATATTAACATGGGAGAATCTCAAAAACATCATGTTGACTAAAAAAACAAGATGAGAAAATATGTATACCTCATCATGCTATTTCTCTATATTTTAAATATAAAGCACACCCTCACATATTCCATTATATATGATTCACATCAACTTCCAAATTGTTACTTTTGTACATCTTACTCTACCTATAGGATATAAAGAGAAAACAAATATTAACATTTGTTTAATCTTACCTTATGTGCCTGCCCTATTACAGCTACTCTTTTGTTTGTTTAAATGGTTACATAATTTAAAAGCAAAGCAATTTGTAATATATATAATGTGTATATATATATACACACATATATATATACATATATATATGAATATATCTAAGAAGCATTCATCTATGAATACTTAAACTGACCTAGAATAAAATAAGTCAAAAATGAAATACATTTTTAGTATCCAGTTTTAATCTCTAAATTTAATTTACTAAGAGAAATCAGGGTTCCTTGAACATAATGGTTTATTCCAGGATCCAAGTCAAAAAATGTGCAAGGTGAGCCTACCATGTCACATTATATGAGAAAGCAAGGTAAATAAGAGTACTGGGGCCGTGTGATAAGAAGGCAATACCTGCCCCTTCTGATTATGAAGACAATAATTTAATTGGTGGCTAACTGCCACTGGTACATGTTTTTACACATTTTTTGATTATGTGCATCTTATTTACTAAAGCTTCTGAGAATGGACGATTTCATCTCTACCCCTTCCCCCTCAATCTATATTTCTGAATAATGTTCCAAGGAGGTAAGGAGTTAGCAAGCTTATTTTAACTCACACTAAACTATGTCTTTCAACCTAGATTATGTCAATAATTTTGAATTCCATTTATCTTGGGTTTTGGTTCATTTTCAGTTGTCTAAAAACATATTTATTGGACCCCTTCATATATGCTAACAGTATATTTTGACTTAGCCCCATGAATAAAATATTCTCAAGAAAGGCAGCTAATTCTTCACCCATAGTCCATCATATCAACAAAAATGACAAAGCAAAGTTATTTTTCATTTGTGAGAGGCCACTTGACATCATGGCCCGAATTCTATTCAAACCATTAAAATTGTCACTGTGGATCCTCTTTCATAAACTAGCAACAGCTTAAATTTCAGAAACTAATTTGCGTATTTTAAAAGTTTTACTGTGTTTAGTAGTAACGACAACAACAACAATACACAGAGAAAGCAATTGCCAGTGGATAATTTAATTTCAAAACAAGCTAATTCAAGCATTCTTGGCCTGACCCCCTTCCTGTTTTTAGTCAGAGACTACCTCTAAATTTTATTGAAGGTGAAAGTCTAAATTGAATGTCCAGACTCAAAAGAGTGAGTAAAAATGAGAGAAAACAGTTTCCACTCATGTCCAAGTTCTGCCTCTGAAGATACAGCTTCCCTGTCTGAGGACCGGCCTCTCACCTTCATGAGTAACAACTCTTCCCTCTTTAGAGGACAATCCATACTAGTGTACCTCAGAACTGGCTGAACTAGTGGTTTTCAGTAAGATAGGTTTACCTAAAATCATCATTGGGCTTTGTATTGCCACTATGAAGAAGATTCTTCCTATTCTATTTAAGTCAGTAAGCTTAGAAATTAAAACTACCTTTGTTCTCATTCCAGTGGCAATGTTGACTTTGTGATCCTGGTAAACAGGGTAGATTAAAGAAATCCCACTCCCCTCCACCCCCCTGTCATCCAGAAAAAGGCTTACGGCAAAGAATCATCTTTCCCCATGTGACTTAGAGGAGGCTCAGTGATGCTTCCCTTGTTTACTTATGGTAAAGCCAGATATAGATTCTGAAGAATTCTCATTCTTTACCTCATAAATGATTACGTGGACTATTTTGTATCCACTGATCTATAAATAAAAAACAAATTGCTTGTAAACCAAACTTTCCCCCAGACTATTGGATTGGCCTACCCTCAAACCAAGCCAGCATAAAACTCCAAAGAATAGGCTGACCTGAGGGCAAAATATTCTCTGATTTAGTGTTCTGCATTATCAACCTCCTTCATCCCACTTCCCCACACCCAGTTTTTTTTTCTAGCTTTTGTTGACTCCTTCCTGGTAAAGAAAAGCTCTTTCCTACCTAACTTTTGAGATGTAGAAATCCCCATATTGCAGAAATCCCCATACCTCAATTGCAATAGTTCCTTTCACTCTTCTTGCAATAATTCTTTTTAAAAGTCTCTCCTTACCTAAATCTTGATTTGTTTTTTTATTTGACACCAGTAATAATATCTTATGGAAGAAACTTCTGTTTTCTTCCCAGTATGCATTCTCCTCCTTTTCTATAGTAAAAGAATTTCTGATTTTCAACTTTGAAATATAATCCACTTTTCCCAGATCCCTTACAACTAAATATAGTCATAGAAAAAAGTCTAGAGAATAAAATGTAAACAGAACTGGTATTCATCTTCGAGAAACTATGCATTAAAGGAAGTGTGTGTGTTTTTCATAACAACCTTTACTTCTTTCTGTTAATGGAATATGAATGTGATGTCTGCAAGTGAAGCAGCCATATTAGATAATAAGACATCAATCATGTGTTGAGGATGGTGAAACCAGACAGAATAAACCACCGTTTTGGGAGGAGTTTTATCACTTGCAGTCAGATCTAATGCTAATTGAACTATACCACTTAAAGTCTCCTTTTCTCCTCATAAATCTGCTACTAAAAAAGTTAAAAAAAATTTGAACCCTTGCCACCTCAGGGTAAATCTTACTTATTGAATAATTATTTTTAGAACTACTCTTTTTCAAATCAAGCACAAAGATTTGGAAGTAAAATTACTAGAAAAAAACAGTGGACAGTCCCTAGAAATTAGTATAAATTATCTATTGATTTAAGTCTTTTTCTACAGACTTTCTTTATGACAGTGTAGTAATTAATTACAAATAATCAGAACACAGTGGAAACGTGGCACAGCTAATGACTATCCTTTTGAAAAGATGCATATTCCTTGTTTATTAGCTTGGAACTAACAATGTCTTGGTTCAAAAGAGTATAATTCTGACACCCTCATCCATTAGGCAGCCTGCCTTTTCATCCATGATCAACTATGAGTACTAATTTATTACTCCCTAATTTAACCCAAGAAGTTATCCAAGTCACAGCAAAAATCAGGCACAGCTGAGATGTCAAATGTAGTTTGTCGGAATGCAAACGTTAAAAACAGAAAAAGCAGCTGTAGCATTACATCTCAGTGAGTTCACTTTACTATAAGGCCACAAAAAATGACTGAAAGTAATCTGAACACCATTGATATCTTTCAACCTTTTACCTTTGAGCTAAAAGTCTCACTAAAATTCATGCATGGTTCTTTGGAAGAAGAACAATGCACTCAAACATACACACGCACACTTTTAAAAACCATAAAACTAGAAAGTTTTGAAAACTAGACAGTCTAGTTTTGCCTTTGGATATGTGTTCACAAATTCCACTGATATCAGAAGAAAGAATATGTAATTATTTCACTGTGGAAATTCATCAACTGTCACAGGTGATGAAATAAAAATAAAAAGTATATAAATATTTCTATGCATGTGCTATTATAAAATAAAATAAAATAAAATAAAAAGTATATAAATATTTCTATGCATGTACTATTATCAAATATACTCATATATTTATTCAATGATATTAATTTTAATTCTATTTCCTTTTCAATCTAAAACTGGTTTCTGAATTTAACATTAGTTCAAATTATAAATAAGGTTATGGCAATGTATATGAAAATAGAATAAGTTTATGATACTAATTATTTAGACAAAAACACATGAGCACATTTAATAATATATGTCATATATATTGCTACATATCTTTAAGATATATATCTATCCCCAAGTTAAATGAGTATCATATGTAATATTCATATGTCTATGACTAAAATAATATAAATTCAAGTTGAAATGTGATAGTAATTTCAGCATTCTTGATACGCATTTGTTCATTTAAAAATATATATCCCTAAGTGATTTTTGAGTGACGTATAGTTGCTTGATAATTAGATTTTACTTTTTTTACTTTCATAAACAACTCTGCAACATCACATCAATTCTAATTTACAGTAAATCTCACCTAATTAGTACACCAGTGTGAACAGAAATATACCAATTAAGCCATTGTCCCAGTTATAAAAATCCCATAAGAAAATATTAAGCTAGGTGTTAAACATTTTTTTCCTGCATTTTTAAAATTAAAAGCAGTATCAGATTTAAGAATAAATCTGTCCTATTTTAATTCTTAGTATAAGAATAACAGAATAATTAACTACAAAGAAATCCATATTTTTAAAAACTTGATAACTGAAATGTCAGTCATATAATAAATATGTGCTTATATGTATTTCATAATTAGTATTCAATAAACACAGATATAGATAAAATGAGCCATGTATAAATTATTTCAAAATAATTAAAATTTGGACCAATATTTGTGTACAGAGCAAATTCAGGAACAAAATAAAGACCTAAGTAAACCTCAACAATCTTCCATGTATGGAAGAGAGAATCCCAAACTCTGATTTGAATAAGAAAATATATGTCTATGTACTCAAAAATGATTTTTAATAGTTTCAAAATAAAACTAATTTATTCATTTTAATTATATTTATGTCTATTTATATCTATCTATCATCTATCATCTATCATTTATTTATTACCTATCACCTGTCTAAAATAACTTTGGCTTATTTAAAGAAAATTGGACATCATTGAATAAGAAACATAGGCTTTTGAATTCCATTTCACATCTTAGATATCTTAATAAGATCAAAGTTGTATTTGTCTATTTCAAATATATATATATATATTTTTTAAATAAACAAATATATATATATATATTATGTCTTTTTTTAAACCAGATTTACATTAGTTAATTCAGCAGCCTATCAGTAAGAGACCCTTTTTTTTTTGACACTTTGTAAACTCTATAATATTTATATGTTGTGCCATTAGTCTTGATCTTTGCAACTGAGATTTGATGTTAAACACATCTTGCTGCTATTCTTCTAGGGTCTAACATAGGTGTTTTTGAAATTTAAATACACTATCTAATATCATTCTACATTGAAAATATGTTCTTTATAAACTTATATCTTTATAAACTTTTGGTGTTTTGAATGTATTAACTATTTAAGTACAAACATCCACATAGTTTCTTATTGAGATACTCATTCTATAACTATGTGTTCAAAATGTATTGCATTAATTAAATATTTTTTCAGGTTCTTATAGAACATACGGGATTCATTAATTTACACATTCTAAAAACATACTGCCTTTGGTACTGTGGATAATAAACAAAAACACATATAATATGTAGCTTGCTGTAAAAGATTTCATATTCAAATATGGAGCCTAGATACTTCAATCTAAAAAAAAATTAAAATGAATTAAGCACTAAAAACTACACTGAAATAACGAATCAAGTGTTATAAATGAAGAAAGAGAATGTGGTGATTAAGAGTTGAGATTCTAAAATTATACACCTAGAGTTTCATTCTGCTCTGGCCTTGTACTAGTTATAGAATGCAGTTTTCTCATTTGTGGAATAAGAATCACCTCATAAGGCTGTTTACTTTGTAGGGTTGTTGCAAGGTTTCAATAAATAAAAGAATGAATAATGCTTAGCACAGAGGCCTGTACATAAGCAAGCAGTCAATAATTTCCTTATCAAAATCAAGGAAGGCTCCCTGGAAGTTTTAGTAGATAATCTGGGCTCTAGTACTTAGTACTATTAAATAAATTAATAAATGCACGCAAGAAAGAATAAATAAATCTCCGATTGGGAGAGGTAGTACTTCAGACTAAGACACTAGTTAAACCAAAAAATATAGAGACATGAGAGAGCAGGTCAAAGAAACAATTAGTCGTTTCATGAGGCTGTACTATAACATAGTTGGAAAGATGCATGTTCTAGGTATTCAGATACTTCCAGCTGTACTATTCAGAAGAACATTGGCAGGGTTTGGTCTCAATTTAGAAGACACCTGGAAGTCTTAAAGGAATAAGTTTATACATGAGTCCTAAGTTCAGGACATTCTGGAGAAACCAAATAAAACTATAGAATAATTGAGATAACATGGCTTCCTCAAACTTTGCTCTACCTTAATGCAGAAAATAAGATTGACTTTATTTAGACTGGAATAAGCTTCCTCACCTCCACACACCACTCAAATATCTCTCCCACTGAATATAGAATTTTATAATTATTGATCCATAAAAACTTAAATATAAAAGATGCCTCAGAAGTTATATAGTTCCAAACTGCACTGCACAAAACTTTCAGTTATGGCTCCCTATAATTTCTCTTCATTGTACCTAACACATTTTAAAGTTATAAATCTGTATAAGTACCTGATTAATCTTTGTTTCTCCCTTCTAGACTATAAGCATTATGAAAGTAAGTAACATGTTCTTTTTGCTTACCATTATATCCCAAGAAACTAGCACAGTACTAGGCATACAGAAAGTGAATACTAATCGAATGATTGAATAAATGAATGAGTGTATCACAGGTCAAGAAACTGAGGTTAAGAAAGTATGGGTATTTACCCAAGTTAACATAGTTAGAATTTGTACCTAGAGGCAGCTCTCTTTATTCCTATTCTACTGCCTTCTACTACTTCTAGTACATTAACACGTTTTAATCATATCCTCTCCCTGACAACTCTTTAGCAATGACAAGCACCAATTCAAAAAACCTCATTATGTCTCTGAATCAGTGTGAATGAGTAGATCAACCTATTTTATCTATCTTAAAATGGACTCAGAAATTTAGAATTTGGAAATATTCATAAGGGAGAAAGAAGGTATATGGTGAAAGGCAGTTTTAAACACCAGTTTGGCTCATTTCACAGTTTTGCCTATAACTATATCCGGGCTCTCTGACCTGTGATTATGAAAATAAAATGTGTGAGCACTTTTTACAAATAAAAATTAGAGCATGAGACTCCACATTTCTTCTTGATTCTTCCAAGGCAGGAGTTCTCTAAACAGTAAAATAGAAAGGTATAAAGAGGAACAGGAAAGAGGAGGGAAAGAGATCCTTGATAGTCTTCCTCTTGAAAACTAACAGATATTATCATACACAGGATTCAGTAATTATGTGATATTTCTTGAGAAGATGACAATAAAGTATGAAATTAAAATGAGATGGGATAATAATGTTTTATAATTCAATGTCATTTTTATGAATATATTAACTTATGTACAAGTAGTTACTTATTATCCTTGTGTCCATATAAGAATTCACATTTCATCTAAACATATTTGTTATTCTCTTCAACCACAATTCTATCTTGTAGATAGAAAACATTGTATTATCTGAGAGTACACAAAAGGAAAAACTGTCAAAAAAGAGAAAACTTCAATATGTTATGCTGGTATTTCTACCACAACATAGAGGCAGGTATTTTTTTTTTTTTCAGCAATACTTCTCTCTAGATTATTCACTGAAAAGAATGGACACTGATGTTATACATGACAAATTTTTATGCTTTCACAACAATGAAAGCTAAAACAAAACAAAACAAAATGGCTCATACTAAGGAAGACTTTAATCTTATTTAGTGCCTTATTGCTATGTTGCCATATAAAATATTGCTTAATTAAATATTTTCTCAGCTAATTTTTTGCATCCATTTAAAGCCTAACTTTCTTCATTTGAAGTCAATAAAAATGACATTCAAAATCAAGCTACAGTCTGAAGACTGAGATGTATGCTTTGATATTGGAATATGGAATTATGGACTATATGTCTTATTATTTGTATAAGAAGTCATATACTTCATTATAAAAATCAATATATCCAAACACAAATTATGCTTTAAATTTCTTTATAACAAGAGAATTAAAATCAATTAAAATATCAATAGCCTATAATTTTAAAATATGGAATCAATATTTCCATATTATACAAATTATGCTAACTTTCCCAATGATACCTACTTATAATTAAAATATTTAGTATAAATTTATAATCAATAAAGAAAACTTTAGAAAGTAATGTAGTCTATGTCTTTAAAAATAAATTAGCAATTATATATAAGACTGGAAAAAAGCTCTCTGATATTATTTTAATAATAGTAGGCATTTGTTAATTGTCTTCCAGCAAATTGTCCCTTCTTTTTTATTAGCATTATTTCGGGGTGAAGAGGTTTTTATTATGCTTTAATTTTTTTTAAAAATAGACTTTATTTTTAGAGCAATTTTCAATTCACAGCAAAATTGAGTGAAAAGTGCGGTTTCCATATAGCCACCTTCCCCACATAATTCTTAGCCCCATCTCTTCCGATTTAACATTGAACCTACACTGACACTTCATTATCACCCAAAGTCCATGGTTTACCCTGGGGTTCACTCTTGGTCTTGTACGGTCTAAGGGTTTTGACAAATTTGTAATGATATCTATCTACTATTTTAATATCAAAATAGTTTCATTTTTCTAAAATTCTGTTTGGCCTGTTCATCTCTCCCTTCCCCAAAACCTTTATCTTTTTACTATCTCTGTAACTTTGCCTTTTTTAGAATGTAATATAGTTGAAATCATAAGATTGGTAGCTTTTTCAATAATATTTTTACTTTCCTTTGAGAAATTCACCTATTTCCATTTTTAGTCACTGAGTATAGAAAGAACTGACTTTAACTTCCTGCTCTAAAGCTCTCTCCTGATGAGTTTCTTTTCTTCTTTTTTTTTTTTTTTTTGGATCCTGATGTTTTAAGTCAATGTGTCCATCAAATGTCCTGGACACAGTTTCACACTATAACATCATGGCTGCCTTCTCAGGGCTTTACTTAAACCGTATCTTATGGTTAAGATTTCTCTGAACATTCCATCTAAAATTGTAAGCCATTCCTTATAACTCTTACTTTTCCTTCATCATTTTAAATTGCTATTATCATTAACCAAAATATTACCCATTTTACTTTGTATTTATTTATTTATTTATTTATTGTTTTTAGTCTATATTTCTATATTAGAAAGTGAGTTCTATAAGGGCCAGGATTTTAGTATAATTTTCATATAACTATATCCCAAAGCCTATGTCATTGCCTGGAACATAATATTTGCTTAGTAATACATTGATTAAAGGCAAAGGAGAGAGAATGAGAGATGAGAAAGAGAGGGAAAAAAAAGAAAGCTCAATTCTTTCTTAGTCCTCTTCCTGTTGTCTAGAATATTGAGTGACCAACTTTATTCATAACATGAATATTTTATTTATGACATGTATTCAAATAACCTGTCAGATTTATTACTATCACTACTTGTGCTGCAATTTCTTTTTTTTCTTCCTGAGCTGGTAGTGTGGTAACTTCAGACTGTTTGGTTTCCTTTATAATCTGGGTTGTTCAGGTCAATTTCATAAATTCTTGAATCTTGAATATGTTGGTAGGCCTATTTAAAGTTATGTGAGCCATTTCAGGCATGAGATAATGTTATATTTATCATGAGAATTTTTATTTATTACATTTTCATTTATTTCTAATCTTTATCAATCATTTAATCTATAATAGCACTGTAACTTTTATTTCTATGCATATGTAATAACTTTTAAATTAAAGATAGGTAAAAAACTTTTGTGATTCAGTACAAGTTGTGATTTAGCACAGTAAATTATAGTGCAATAAAAAAACACATGGTTAGGGTTTACAAAATCAGGTTTTATTATTTCATTATACTTCAATACTCTGAT
Source organism: Macroglossus sobrinus (assembly GCA_004027375.1). Classification (NCBI taxonomy): domain Eukaryota; kingdom Metazoa; phylum Chordata; class Mammalia; order Chiroptera; family Pteropodidae; genus Macroglossus; species Macroglossus sobrinus. Next base: position 90,542 of record PVKZ01001947.1, on the reverse strand, counting down.
GAGCTATGTCATTGTTGGTAATAACTTCTAGATCTTATTCATCTTTAAAATAAACAGGCAAGATAAATAAATTCTAAGGGTCTCAAAATTCTTTGATTCTACAAATACTTAGAATATTTGGCTTAGCCTCAATATAACAAAAGTTGTATGCATGAATAGGGGTTATATTCAAAACATTCTAATCACAACCATATTTGCAGAAACAACAAATACAACCTTATAAAAACATTTTGCTTAATATGAAAGAGATGTCCTCTTTGGCAGAATAAACAAAATGACTGACTGAAGAGAAACAGTAAATATCTATGTCAAAAATAATAAGTATTCCTCAAGTTTCTAAGGAATTTTCACCAGGTGGGTTATAAATCCATTCAGTTTAGAAGAATCTTTCTTTTTTTTTCACTAGTTTCTAGATTCAGAGCTGTTTTGTGTAGAATGAGATTAGTGTAACCCTAGAGCAGGAGTTCCCAGACCCCGAGTTGCAGACCAATATAATTTGTGGCCTCTTAGGAACCAGACCACATAGCAAGAGGTGAGAAGCTGGTCAGCCAGCAAAGCTTTATCTGTATTTGCAGCCACTCCCCAGCTCTGCCATCACCACTTCAGCTCCACCTCAGATCATTAGGCATTAGATTTTCATAGGAGCACCAGTCCCTGGTGCCAAAGAGGTTGGGGACTGCTGTTCTAGAGCCTACCCTAATGGCTAATTAATTTGGTAACTACTGCTGATAATCAATGTAAATAAAATCAGAGAGAAGAAAAGTGACTTGTTAGTATGGTCTCTAGACCAGTAGTAAGAGCATCCTCTGCGAATTTATTAAAAATGCAGATTCTCAGATCTCGTCACAAACCCACTGAAATCAAAAACTTTGTGGTAATGAAGCAACACTCTAGAGTTCAATGGCAAAGTGATTCTAACATTAAACTTGAATTACAGACAGGCTATCACAATGCGCTTCATTAAGAAGATGAAGACAGAAGCTGCTTCATTGGTGTATTTCATATATATTTGGCCTAATTTATCTCAAATTTTATAGATTAAAAAACAAAATTTAGGTAATCTGTCAATCAACAGGCAAGAAGTAAAGCAGCTTAACCCAGATCTGCCTTTAAACAATTCAAATGTTTAACTACAATTCATCTCACTAAAAAAGCAAGATCACGTGCACCCCAATGTTCAGTCCAGCATTATTCATGGTGTCCAAGACATGAAAATGACCAAAGTGTCCTTCCATAGATGATTGGATAAAGAAGATGTGGTACATATGTACAATGGAATATTGTAATTTCTCGGCCATGAGAAAAGATGAAATACTGCCATTGGCAACAACAGGAATGGATTTTGAGATAATCATGTTAAGCAAAATAAGTCAGAAAGAAAAAGTTGAGAACCATATGATTTCACTCATATGTGGAATATAAAACCAAAAGCGACAAACAAACAAGATAAACAAACAAAAGCTCATAGACACAGACAACAGTTTTGTGGTTACCAGAGGGAAAGGAGGAAGAACAGGGTAAAAAGGGTCAAATATATGGTGATAGCAGGAAATATGACTTTGGATGGTGAACACACAATTCAATATACAGATGATGTATTATTGAATTGTACACTTGAGACCTATATAATTTTATAAACCAATGTCACTCCAATAAATTTAATTTAAAAAAAAATCAAGATTATTAAAATAATTCTTAGTTCAACAGCCTAAATTTTACCTTTAAATGATACATAGTTTTAAAGATGCTAACCCCAAGGAGCTTTTAAAAAAACTGAAACATACAATTATCAGTCAAAAACATAAAACAATATATAACATAGTTCTAAAAGAAGTGCTTTATTTCTTTTAGAGGCTGTAGTTACAAAGCCATGTTTGGCAAACTTAATGAACCACCTGGGAAATCTTTTAAAACACATATATATTGGATCATTAGGACTGGGGTGGGGCCTAGATTCTGCATTTCTACCAAGCTCTCAAAGGATAACCCTGCAGTAGTTCCATAGATCTTTGTGTAGCAAGGATGTGGGGGTGGGATCTGAACCAGCAGCTACCACTTATGTGAGTTTGAAAAATTCAGTAAATCTTTCTGGGCCCCATCTGTAAAATGGGGATGAAAAAAATGCTTATCCTACTGTCAGATTAAATAAGTTAATATGTGATATAATAAGTGCTTAGAACAGCATCTGACACATAATAAGCATATAATAAGTTTTAACTTTTAAAGCAGCAAATCCTAAAGAAAAAAATTTTAAATTAATAGACAGATATTTTGTGTTTTTTTATGGTATATAGTTCGACTCCTAGATCAAATTATATATTTTTAGTGCTTACATCTGCCCCCATCAAAGATAATATCAATAATTTCTACCTAAACTTTTTTTTTTACCTGATAATCTTTTTTTTCTTTTCTTTAATTCTATCTCATTAGTTACAGTCTGTCTACTTGGGGTACTTTAAATAATTTCTTAAAGACAGAAGATTAAAATATAAACTATTAAGTATATATACTAATTAGTCCAGTGATTAATTTCAAATTTAGTTGAGATAAGAAACCCTGAATCATACTTAACTTCAGGGATTTGTGGTTTGAGACTCTCCTAATTTCTTAAATAGAAAAATGATTACTATTATATTTTACGAGCCTTTTAATCATGTAAATGGTCAAACTGGAAATTAAAGTTGGAAATTAGGGATTTGCCAGAATGACCAATAGCTTACCATTAGATTTTAACCTCTATCGAAAAATATTGGATAAAAATGTAAAATAATTTCTGACTGCTCCAAATATTAGGATAGTTGTGGATTTCTTTCCGTAAAAATACATAGGAGTCCCTAGAGATTTAATCACCCTCCTAAGATGTTGTCATTTAGAGTCCTTTAGGTATAGAATCCTCACATTAATGAAATAACTTAAGGGAAAAAGTTCATCAAACTGTAATTATACATCTGTGTATCTGGAGCCAGATAGGATCAAAAGAGAAAGAGATCTAAAATATTCCAACTTTAGTTCATAGAATTATCTTTAAAAAAAAAATAAGAGCATCTACGATGGAAATGAAAAATAATGTAGTGAGGTTTTATTTTCTAATTAATATGCATGGCATTTACACAGTTAATTTACATTCACATTTATAGGAATTACCTCTAACTTACATATTGACAGACGAGGCTCTTTAATTTTATGAGTCTAAGAAACCTATCTAAGTGCCTAATTTTTTTCTCCATTGCCTTTAATTAAAATAACTCCAGGATCATCTACCTGATAATTTGGATAATTTTTTTTTAACAGGAAGCAAGTTCACTCACTGAACATATTTGCTAAGCTTGCCTAACGACGACTTTAGATTCATGAAAATTAAAATGAGCACATTCTCAGCGGGCAACAAGCCCACTCACAGGCAGTCAGAACACCTGCCTGCTTGCCTTCTCGCTGGTCAAACCAGAGAGCTGTGGGGCTTTGGGTAAATCACCCAATGCCCTAACCCTAGTTTTCACACCTAAAACATAAGGAATTGGGCTAATTTCCAAGATGCTGCCAAGCTATTTCATGAAATATCATAGTGTCCTTTAAAATTTTTAGGAATTCTCCTGGAGATAATTTTAATAGCTTTCAGTTTCTATAAAGATTTAACTCCCAACTATGAAGCTTTTTGAAAAAACATGTATCATTACCTACCTCTGATCCATTAAAATATTTAAAATTAATCGGACAATTCTCCTCCCCCCAAATAAGATATTTTCAATCAACCTTTTTCATCATAATTCTAGAAAACTAGAGATGTTTCATTAGATATAAGCTCAGTTACAGCCTGCCCCAATAAGAGAATATGCCACGCTTACATGTTTAAAATTATATTCTCTCAGACATACTAAATTATCCATTGTAATGCTTATTATATATTTATGGCAACAGTGATGATGATGATGACATATAAACATTCTATTTGTCAGATTCTGCCTCTCATTTTTCCTTTTTTCTCCTTCCCTCACTTTTCTCTTTTCTTCCTTCATTTGTGCATGACTGAACTTGGCACAGTCAAGGACATAGGCAAGGCAGAAATAAGTAAATAATTGCAACAATAGATAATGTATTTTCATATTACAGCTTTATGTAAGTCTCATGAGAGTACAAAACAGAGGAACTCACTTCACTTAGGTGGAAGGTAGGGAGGACTCCAGAAGCTTTACCAAGGAAGTTTAACTATCTTAGCCCTAAAGAATAACCAAACCAGTTATATTAGTCAGCTGGGGCTGACATAGAAAAATACCATAGACTGGTAGGCCTAAACAGGAATTTATTTTCTTACAGTTCTAGAGGCTGGAGAATTGTAGGATCATGGTGCCGACAAGGTGTTTCATTTTGAAGTCTTTTCTCTTGGCAACTGCCATCTTACTGTGAGTTCCCAGGACTTTTTATTTGCTACAGATAAGAGTGAGCCCTTTGTTGTCTTCTTATAAGGACACTAATCCTATCAGATTGGGGCTCTATCCTTATGACCTCATTTAATCTTAATTAGCTTCTTATAGGCTCCATCTCCAAATACAAACCTACTGGTGATTAGGACTTCAAAATACAAGTTTTGGGAGGATGCAAACTTTCAGTCCTTAACAACAATGAAGAAGAGAAACTCTGAATTAGTCCAAGTGTGTGGAGGAGGGAGAAAGGCTCTATGTTATAAGTAATACGTATGCAAATATCAGGAAAAAGACAGGAAAGTAGCAACTAGCCTGAAAGACCCTCCACAGCAGGGTGGAGGGCATCCTCAAATAGTGAGGCATGAAACAGAACGGTTAGGATCCTTGGCAAATTCCAACAAATTTCTGTCTGGTCCATATTTTCTCTCTAACAACTGGTAAAAGTCTTTCTGGCTCAATGTGCTCTACTTCTTATTAACAACACATTGTGAGAAGGAAATGAATTTGAAGATTTCTGGCTAAACCAGATATTATCTATTTATTACATAAGATTTTTTTCTAAAAGAAATATTTCTAAAAAACTATGCTGCCATATAATTTTAATTTATCTAGCGAAGTTTTATTTAATACAGAAAACATAATCGTCAAGTGAAATGCAATTATGTTCTTTCCTCAAGTCCAATCCATAATGAATACATTAGTGATGAGTTCTTTTTCTTTGCTGGAGTCAGTGTACAATTTCCTCAAATTCTTATCATTACTGGTGAGTCCTTAATTTTATTCTGGATATTTAGAAAGCCTTGTACCTACAACAAAAGTTCCTTAAAAATCAGAGACTCAAATGTTAAAACAATAGTAAAATATTTTAGGGATATGAGTGTAACTGTTTCACATTATATACTCTCTCTTAGTAAACTTTTTAATCTGACTGTTCCTAGGTTTATAGAAGAAAATATCTGCAAGTCATATTAACACTTAATAGTTTACAATTGTGTAAAGGCAAGACTATCTTGTGACCATTATATTTTCATGATGTCAAGGGCTTATTATTTTAAATGCAAGCTATATTTACATATCAAAACCTAATGAGATATGAGAACATTCCAATACTCCATTATATTGGTAATGTACTTTTCTACCTAGAAAGATGCTTGTAAAACAGTGAAGCTTATTTAGACCATTACTTATAAATTAGCATTTTGGTAAAACCACAGCTTGGTTAGATCAAATTTATAAATCTTTTCAGTAAATATTCTCAACTTAATTTTCTGATTTTTTAATGAGCTTCTTAGAATAGAAATGGTTAGATAATTAGCATGTTGTTCAACCAACACTGGTTCTAGTGTTTCTGGGAAGATGAACACCTAGCTTCAAAATATAAAGAAAATCACAGAAGCAATTCATTCATCTTTTTTCAAGATGAACAATATAATACATTTTGAACAGCATAATAAGTTCAACAATATAATGAATTTTGCAGAATTTTGGTGCTTAAAAGTCAGTAACAAGTAACAAGGCATCCAGGTATAAAATTTATGACTTCTTCCTTCCCATTTTCTTACTATTTAATAATTAATAGCGTCACTTTTCACTTAGGTAAAAGATCAGACATGGTTTTATATAATTTAAAATAGTATGATGCCTTAGTCTTATACTCTGCTAGTGCTTAAAAATAGGGAAAACTAACTTAAACCATAAGCTCATAAATTTAGTATTACAAATTATGTAAATGGTTATGAAGGAAAATATCAGAGAGTTATGTTACAGAAGAAAATAGCAAGAGAGAACTCTTTTATGTGTGACTGTGAAGACAAAGTCTAAGATTTCAGAATTTAATAGGTACATCCAGGGAAAGAATGGGAAACAGCATGCCAGGCACAGGGAACAACTTGTGCAAAGGCCCTGAGCTGAGTCACAAATGAAGTTCCTGCTCTTTCTCTCTCAATGAAACATTTAATGAGTGTAGATACTTTACATGCATTTATGTTTTCATAATGTGAATTGGCAGTAACTGGACTGATTAATTATGAAGCTCGATTTTCATTATGAAAGTATGTTGTGACCCTCATCTACAACAACTGAAAGTCTGAGACAGAATTTATTAGGCTGGCATCACGGTTGTTTTGTCTGGGTGGTTTGTTGTTTGTTTATCGGTGACATGAATTTTAAGAAAAGAGGAACTGATATAACGCTGCCGCAGTCGTGAGAAGAAAAGAAAGGCCATTACACTTGAGCAGAAGCTAAATCTAATCAAAGGCTGTATTTTCTCTGTGGTAATTAAATTGTCTGGCTCTACATTTTAGCTACAGAACACCTTTATTTCTAAAATTCCTCCAGAAAATAGTTTGCCATTGAAAGTCTGAAAGTTATTGGCTGTTTTCTAATGCCATTTTCTCCATTAAAACAATTACTTCTGGAAGTAATTTTTAATAACTCAAGATTTCTTAGAAAGACAAATATATGTATTTAGTTTTGGAACTCAATATTGGAGCTATTCTGTCTGACGGAAAACTCAGCAGAATTGTATAGGAAACAAGACGACTCACTAACAAACTGTTTTCTCCTAGCTGGATATTCATACTTCTTCCAAAGTATCTATACTATAAAATTTAATCATCAGGTTTTAGTTAAGTGCCTAGCACTCACTCCATGTTCAGAATCACCCACTTAGTTTAGGATCTGTTTCTTGAATCTGTGCTTCTCTTTCCTATATTTTATTTCTGTCCTATCAAAACTGAAGAAAGTTTTCCCTCAGCCTTTACGTGCTTATAACACATATCCACTAGTGAGTTCAAGTGATTGCACTGTATAACTCCAGGAATTGTTCTTTCCTAATACTCAGAATTCTATATATTTCATCTAGGTTTTTCCCCCTAATTTTTACCACAAAACTCCATAAATGACTCAACAACTGTTCGGATTCACTTTATTCAAGTTAATGTTCTCTGTACTTTTACATTTTTTAAAACCACAATGGTCTTCTTTCAAAAAGGATTTGGAATATTTATTTTTCTTCTGACTATGCCTAAACATTTAAAAATTTATGAAAGCAAACAAACTATAGAACCCAATTATTAAACAGTAATGTCTCCATAGGAATTGCTATCTCATCCATAGTAACTTTTGTTAAAATAAAAAACAGAGACAAGCCTTGAAAATTCCCTGAGTGGACAAAACCAGTTTAGTCATACAAACAAAGCTTAAGTTAGCGTATTTTGCAAGACTAGCTTGAGCTAGGTAATTTCTTGGTCATGCTTCCGGAAATCATAAACAAAACTTGAACTGTTTTCCAAGGTTGATATGCAGTAACCACTGAAAATTCTAATATTTATAACCAATCATTATGAAGAATAAACAGTCACTGCTTTCTCCCTACATAAGCTGCTTTATAATAATATACCCCTGAGCCTCATTCCATGTCTTGGTTTGATTGCTCCTCGTTTGCAAACTGTTTTTTAGTTATATGCACAATAAACATTTATTAATTACTACCTTGGTGATTCCTTAGTTTTAATTCCATTTTTCCTGAGCTTTTGATATTTTGAAAAGTAGCATTTAAAGAAAACTAATGTTAGAAAAGGTATCAATATTGGCAAGAAATATAAGTGGTTAGAATCACATATAGTGGACTCAAATTAATATGACTAAATTGATAAAAACAAGCAAAGTGTTGTATTTATATGCCTTAAAAATATCATAATTCACAAAGGTAAATAGCTAATGCAGCACAACCCCCAAAATGAGTTGAATGAGTGAATGAATGAATGAATGGTCATATATGAATGTCAAAACTTCACCTCATGATTTTTTTATATATAGCAAATTCCAGCATTCTTCCAACTACCTTGATATGCAAAAGAAATTATTCTGTGGAGGTGCCTGAATGCTAAAATGTACAGTTTTAAAATAATGAAATTGCATTATCTAAACATGAAGATTAAATGCAATAACACATCTAATTTTTTAAGCTTGTCTATATTATTTATATAAATCTCCATTAAAATGTATATTTTAAGATATATACAAAGATTAATGGTGACTTTGGATTAAAATACTATGTTTCAAATTGTTCAGTAATATTCATTTGTTTATTTTGTACTCAAATGTGAAAATTTAAACAAAAATCTTTTATCTGTTGCCTGAGAGAATACAGTCATATTTTCCATATCTTATCAAAGATTTCCTGTTTGGTATTTGTTCAAGTAAAATTATACTACTTGTAAGAGTGTAAATCTTTTACTATAGGAATCAAGTGAAGATTTAGGAACACTTCTGTTAATTGATTAGCGTGGTACATTTTCCTTGAATACTTTATATTAATTAATGAATCCTCAGCTGCCTTCTTACGTCTTGTAATAAAAATTTCTATTTAGATCAAGTTGTGTTTTTTTATGAATGCCAACTTTAGCTCACTGGCTACATTTCTCAGTCAGGATTTCTCCTTCTCAGTGTTTTCCATTATGTTTTTTTTTTTTTTTTTTGGTTACTTAGCATTTTAAAAGAAATTATTAGATTTTTAAATATAATTATTACTCAAATCTTTCTTACACAAGTATTTAATATATTATAAAATTGTGGAATCCACAAACTCCAAAACTGCTGCCATTTTGATAGCAAGCTTTAACTCAAGCCAATCTCAAGTTTAAATGACTATTGGGGTTTATTTATAATAAAAATAGAACTATTCTCCTTTCTTTCTAAGTTAGCCATGAAAGTATTTTCAGTTATCCTTTTCACCTATTATCTCTGTTTCCCTCACTCTCACATTTGCTTTTAATAACCAAAATAATGGATTAGAATTTTTTTCTTTAAACTCTGATTCAAAGTATATTATTCTTTATGTATGACTAAACATCTTGCTAATACTTTCACAAGGCCTTAGGTCCAGTTTATAGTACTTTTGTTTTCTCTGTAGATCACATTTCTTTACACTTCAAATACAAGTATTATATGATCAATTTTCCAATTAAGGTTGAAAAAAACACCAAATAATTAGAAATGATGTTTGATGTTTCAAGGTGAACTTGAACTTCATTTCATTTTAAATGTTCTTAAAAAGGCAAATGCTTCATTTATTCCATGCTTTGGTTTATGGAGACCCCAGACCTTGGGTAAATGGAAATTTGAGCAGATAAGATAATAAAGCAAAGAATTACTTTATGTCACTTCACTATATAAAAATTCTCAATATAGAATCTAGATATATGAATAGCTAATTGAATTGATTAGAAAATTCAGTGAAATTTGGGTTGAATTAATAGTTAGCTTTCAAGTTTTGTCCAGCTTTATCTTCATATTAAATTGAATCAAAATAAACGTAAGCTAATATAAAATCTCATGTTAAAATATGTATTTATACAGAGCAGAAACTTGTAAACATAGTCACTAAATTATTAATTACACTTTCTGATGTTTTTACATTTTAACTCATTTAGAAAAATAATACATTTGTGTGTAAAAGTAAAATTCAGATTTTCTTTCAAACATTTCGAAGAGGTCCGTAATACTAGCTAAATATTTTAAGACTTTTAATATATATATAATTTTAAGTCAAAATAAAATTTTATAAAGTCTTTCATAGGTTGTTTAGTTTTAATTTTTCTTTTTTCCTAAAGTACTACTTACTTTTGAGTGGTGGTATTTTTAAATTAAATTTAATTTTCTAACTTTATTGAAGTATAACTGCTATGTTGTAATAAATTTAAAGTGTACAATGTGATAATTTAATATACAGATGCATTGCAAAGATTCCTAAATTGAATTAACACATTCATTACCTGAGAGGTGGTATTTTATAATGGTTAAAAGTAAAAATTCTTAAGATTAGATCTGAAACACACTACCACTACCACCATCATCTACTAGCTAACAGATATTTGGAAGTAATTTAATCTCAGTCTGTCTCAGTAAAGTGGAGATTATTACAGTATCTTTCTCTTGGTGGTGTTGTGAGAATTGAGTAATGTAAGAAAAACAGCTATATGTCTGACACACTAAATATAAGTATTTATTATTATCAAACTATCCAGATTATTTGATAATGTAGATTGTGAAGGAAAGACCATCAGGCTTTCTCTGCTCTGCCTTATTACTTTCCTCTATGACACAGGCCTCTGATGCTTCCAGAGCTCAGTTTAACCCACTAGTTTCCCTTTTCACATAAAGAAATCTTAAATGCTTTAATAGAAAAATAGGGAAACTGGGCTGTTGTTTGAGTTCAAGTTTAGAAAGTTTAACCAGTGAAGGGGAATTTTGGACTGTTTCTTCTGCTCCCAAACTTTCACATTTCATGTTTTACAAAAGGACTAAGGAGTGAGAAAAATCTTAAAAGCTTTGGGGAATAGACAATATCACTAAGTCCAGAGAATGCTTTGTCTGAGAAATCCATTAATTGATGTTATTTTACATATAATATTGGCCTCATGAGTTGATTTATTTTTAGGGGAGGGATGCCTCACTCACATGCTTAGAGATGTCTGAGATATTTCGGTGACCTTGAAAATGATCAAAGAAAAAAAAATGTACTAATTTTGCTGATACCTCCATATCTATCCGTTTGTTCTTTGAGTTGGAAGTGTGATCTGTTCTAGTTTCAATTTGGGGCAAATTCTGGCTCTTGGCTTAAAAATTTTGATTCTGATCCTTCTTTTGGTATTTGTCTGTGTTGCTGAATCAAATGTGACCTCCAGAGTTTTAAGTGCTGCTGCTGCACAGCAAGTGTCCTGTAAAATGGTTGAATAATCAATCTTTTCACAAAAGAACAAGAATGTAGAACATTCACCCTTGGAAAATCTATCAATGACCATGACAAATCAAACAACTAGGTAGACCTGGATTGATTATATCCCTGGACAATAATGGTTTATCATCGGCCAGTTTAGGTTGAAGAGTGACCAAAAAGAGAGACGAAGAACTGAAACAACATAATTTCCTGTGCTGGTGGAAAACACTTCTAAAACTAGCCATACTCTCCTGGTTCTATGTAAAACAATACAGAGGCTAGGCCTACTTTTCTGTCCTTCTGCTAAATACTAGGGCCAGTTTAAAACATTGTAGAGGCTGGTTCCATAAATACTTATTCCTTGGCAATAAAACAGATTGCTCATCAAGATTTACTTCAAGACCCTTACCATTCTGTGCCTACCAATCTTAAACTATTAATGTCACAATTCTGCCCAATCTTAACTAATTATTCATTTTGCAAAACCTACCTTAAAATCACCCAGCCCAGACATTAAAGCCTCTAAATATTCTTTCTGATTTTTTATTTGGAGTATTTCCTGAGAATCTATGAAAGAATGTTCTCCCTTATTAAACTAAATTTAATCACCTTAGCTTTGCTTAATCAGCAAATATTTTTGGTAATTTTTAGAAAATCTACAATAAGTAATATCTATTAGTAACAGGTAACTGCAAGCAAAAAGAGATCTATCAGAAATTTTATCCTAATTATGGCTCATTATAACCAAAAAAAAGTCAAGCCACGAGAAAACTCAGTTCTTTTTTCTCTCTGAACTTAGCATGTAACCTGTTTTTAGTGTTATAATTTTTTGTCGAAATTTTACATCTATATTAAAGTTCAGCTCCTGTATGTGAAGCAGACTTTTTTCTTAAGAGCACACAATAAAACTAAATAATAACAATAAAAAAAACTAAGAAAAATAAGAAACTTCTGACTTTGCTTAAACTTACTAAAGAATCTCATTTTGAAATTAGTAGTAATCCAATATTGGAATTTCAGATCTTATATTTGTTTTCAATTCTTCAAGTCTTATAATTTATTTTGGTAATGGTATCTTTATTTATGTAATATATTATTTTATTAGAATTTACTATAAATTAGAAAATTCATAATTATTAGGGTATCTAATTTTATTTTAAGTTTTATGTTTTAAAGTTTCATAGAATAACATTCAGGAATTTAGGGCTATTTTGAATAATAAATTTTCATAGTATTTTTATGGTCCTTATCATTTCTTACTCTGACAGATGTTTTAATTCCTTAGTTATTCATAAGATCAAAGATTATTTTATTTTAAATAATAATTGTTTTTTCTTAGCATAAATTCATTGTATTTTAGTGTATTTCATTTCTTAAATGTAGTGAACTGCTGAAAAGAACATGTCTTTTCACAACTTAGAAAATGTAAAATTTTTGAGATTATGATTTTTTTCTTTTTAAATGAAAAATAGAAAAAGAGAAATTGTTTTAAAGAATTGAATTCATATATCTGTAAATGGATGATATAAAAATATAAAATAAAAATCTACACTCATGAATTTTTTTCTTTAATAGTACACATTAAATAACTTACCACTCATACTGGTTCTGGTAAGTAAACTTTGTGGAAAAGTCTCTCCTCACAGATCTAATATATTGCTTATTCTGCACAATGATTTCACCATTCATATACATTATAACTTTGATTTCCTCAACAAATTAATTCTTGCTGATGCAGTTAGCATCTAAACTGTTTTACAGAAAACTAAAACTTAGATCATTAAATACCTTTAGTTGATGTAATTGATATAATTTTAAATTTAAAATTAAACATATTTCTATAGGTATAACACTCTATAGAATTGAATCTTAAACAGCAAATGTTCTTATATTTAATACTGAGTGACCACTAAAGTGGCATTGCCAGTGTAGATGACTGAAATTTAAATACTATAATGCCAAAATAAAATAATTTGATTTTCTTCTAAGAGCTAAAATAACTTTTTGAAATACAGTTATATGTTATTTCTGATTGATTCTCTATTTCTGAAAAAAATAAAAAGAGAAATGTGGAACTATAGTAATCACCAAAAGCCCAAGAGTGTAACTTGAAACAAAATCAATACTTAATTTTAAAACATTGACAAGAAAAGTTTTAGAATATAACATAAATTTGTTATACTAGTCCCTGCAAAAAAATATACATGGATGTTCTTTTATTCACTTAGGATTGATTTTATCTGATTTCAGTACTTCTTTCTTTTATATAATTAAAATCACCACAAACCATTAACTCATTATATCTTCACTCATACAAAACACCAGCATGAGACCTTGTGAGCCATGTATATATTAAATATATTGCAGGGTTCAACATTTTGATATCTTTTTAGAGCTGGGTCGCTTTAGTATATTGTTAAATTTGACTTACTATAACCAATTAATTGTAAGTGCAATTTACTGATAAGCTCAAATTGTGGAAATAGTATGGCCTGGCTTCCTTTATATACACTTATAAACAGTTCTAAATTATCTGTTTATTATTTAGAATTACTTAGTGTGTGTTTCACATGATATGAAACTTCATCGATAGAAGACAAAATGAGCTAAGACTTAAATACCAAGGTTTTGCACTTATAATCATTTTATTAGACTGAGTTATAACAAAATATTACAGACTGGATGACTCAAACAACAGAATTTATTTTTCTCACAGTTCTAGAGGCTAGAAGTTCATGATCAAAGTGCCAGCAAATTCTGTTTCTGGTAAAGGCTCTCTTCCTGGCTTGCAAATGGCCACTTACTCTCTATGTCCTCACATGGCCTTTCCTCTGTATGCTTTTGAAGAGAGCTCCAGCGTCTCTCCCTCTTTTATAAGGACACTGATATCATTAGAGGAGAGCCCCACTCTAATGCCCTTATCCAATCCATTGCCTCCTATAGGTCCCAACTCCAAATATGATCACAGTGTGGGGTCAGAGCTTTAACATATTAATCTGGGTTGGACACAATTCATTCCATTACAGTGCTTAAGTACAACTTAGGCACTTGACTCTGACTTTCTCCTTTCCCATAAAACATTCTAAAGAATGAAAATCAGTAGAAGGCATCTTTGTAGCTGAGTTTTTCAACAAAAATAACAATAAACAAAACAAAAACTTAAGATTCATCAAAATGAAAACTGGTTGTACAATAAACATATACTGAAGAATTCTCCACCAGGAGAACAATTATCCGGCTGCAAAAGTTCTCTCGACATGTACCATAAAATACTAAACATGGAGAAAACAAAGAAATACTTTAACAATAATTGTTAAATGGCAAATTTTAAATGTAATAACTATATCAAAGTAAATTTGGTACTTTAAAAATCCAAATTAGTAACCCCCTATTTCTACTTCAAGGTGAAAGTTGGAACTAAAACAAATAAACTTAAGTAGACTGAATTCACCAGAATTCCAGGACACATTTGAGGAATAATTTTCATGTTCAAGAAATAATAAGAAAAAGATAGATTACAAAGAAATTTTAAAAAGAAAGAGATATATTTAATCAGAATGATAAGCAACATAATCGAAAGCTTTGTTTCAGATTGTTCAGAAACAACAAAATGCTCACTTCAAACATGGCAAAGAACTGGCAGTAGTTAAGTAAATAGTCATAGAAAGTAGAGATTAAAGGTACTCTTAATATGAGATTCCATTAAACTAAATACTAGCTGGAAATTAGAAATGACTATAATTTTTACAGTCAGTTTTCATTCTGTTTTTGTGTTAATTCATTCATTGAGGGTTAACAATATTATATTGCTATCATAAATATAGGTTAGATCTTTACAAATGTTTCAACAGCCATCAATCCAACCATTCATCCATTTCTCCATCTCTTACCTGTTCCTAAGAGTCACACCTAAAATGCCATGCTGACTCTGCAACTCTAGTAAGCACCATTTGATCACAACTGGACAACAATCAGCAGAAATTAGTTAATCTAAAGAAAACTAAATACACACTTGGGTTACTCAACAATTCTCAATAAAGTATGCCTTGCAAAAACTATATAGCTAATTCAGGAAAGAAGAATACTTACAAAAAAATTTATTAGTTTAATGAAAAAATTTTGTTTAAGTAATATGATGAATTAAATGACATAGCTGGTATTTCAATCTCCCCCACTTCCCTGTCCAGACAATTCAATTACATTCTAAAAAATTCAGAAGCTGTATGGTAAGAATCCTCCATGGTCTTTATGACTGTGACCTTCAAAATCAAAATGCTAAATTGAAAAAGGTGCCAATTTGCATAAATATTGCATTCTTGCTATTTTATAAGAAACTCAGCTATAGGCAATATCTTATGCTATAACAGTAACCTGACACCTATAAAATAGAAGAAAATAGCATTTAAGTTCCATGAACTACTCATATTTGGAAGATACTAAAAACAGCCTAGGTCTGTGAATATGGTAGCTATATAACTTTGTGCTAATGAGGCTATAACTGAAAAGCTTTTAATGTGAGATTTTTGCTAGCTGAATCTTTACCAAGGCAAACTAAAGTGTCACATCTTATTATTCAATAAAGCAGTAAAATATTATGTACTAATATATATGCACACACATATTTTTACATCTATATTTTAATATTATGAATATATTTATATGTACTTACATAGTAATTTTACCTAATTATTACTCATTTTATTGATGAAGCAATAATATATAAAGTCAAATGAATCCACATCTCAATAATACTAGAAATATTTAAGAGGCAAGCCACTTCAGCAGCAGACTTACTATATAAAATATTTTTTAAAAAAAATTTTGCTATGTCCAATGAATGGCAATTGTTTTCGATTAAAACAAAGTGAATAGATGAGAGGGGAAAGGTACAGAAGCAACCACTTTTGCATCCTTTCTTGTTTGTGTGTGTGTGTGTGTGTGTGTGTGTGTGTGTAATGCATACCATTGCTTGCACCTCTTTTAAAATTTTTTTTTTGGTCATTTTGTTAAAATAATTCACTATGCAATCAAAATATAGCTTTTATGTTCTGTTTTCACAAAATCTTTAAGCTTTGTTAATGGAGAAACGCTTTCCTCATGAATGAAATAACCAGCATGTTTCATGACTTTTCTGTTAAATCACAGATAACAAACAGTCATTGGGTCACCATCTCAATTTACTAAGAATGTCATGTTCAAAATATTAATCAAGATTTTGAACTTGATGCAGTGTTAAGTCACCTGATCCCTTAACTCAATTCTGCTTCAAGGTGGCATTTCTGTAATGGGACATGAGAGAATGGTTAGTTTTCTCTATTTTTCTGGTTTCTGTTCTTCCTCTTACCCCCAATCTCCCTGCCACCCCTTGAAAATCTTTGTCTGACTCAGTCCTCTGGTAGAGAGGTGGAGTGTGGGGAGGAGTGCAATGAAGTAGAAAACAAAACAAAACAAAACAAAACCTTTTATGGTTAGTTTACTCTCTCTAGATTCAACATATGATTGTAAGTCAACAGGGAATGGTGCTGTAAGAATTAAATTTTAAGTTAATTTTAAAAACCATAAATCTTTTTTTTTAAGTGATAAATTTGATTTTAAGTTACAACACATATATGTTTTAGTAGAGTACTAATGACTTTGAGATTTGTGACCATGCTCCAAGAATTGATATTTGGGTCTTTCCTGCCCTTCTCTCTGCCTTTCTCCTTGTCTTTCTCCTTTCTTTTCTTCTTTGCTTCCTTCCTGCCTTTCTATAAACCATATTTATATGCTTCTATTTTTATCTTGGGGGTTTAGTTTCTTCCAGGGACAATTTTACAGTTTGACTGCAGAATATTTTTACATTTTGTATTTATTTGCATGGTAGGCTGAAGATCAGCTTCCTTAAAGATATCCATGTCCTAATCTCCAGACCTGAGAATGTGATCTTACATGGCAAAGGTGATTTTGCAGATGCGACTAAATTAAGGATCTTGAGATTGAGAGATAATCTTGGTTTATCTGACTGGGCCCAATATTATTACAAGGGTACGTATAAGAGGGAGGCAGGAAGTTCAGAATCAGAGAAAGAGATGTGACGATAGAGGCAGAGGTGAAAGAGGTAAAGATGGAAGAGGACCATAAGCCACAGATTATGGTAACCTTTAAAACTCAGAAAAGGCAAGTAGATTCTACCCTTGAGCCTTCTGAAGGAACACGACTCTTCTGACAATTTGATTTTAACCCACTGTGACCGATTATGAACTTCTGACCTTTAGAAACATAAAATAATAAATTTGTGTTGTTTAAAGCTACTACTATTTTGATAATATAGTACAACAGTAGTAAATTAAAACTTTCCTTTCCTCCAATCTCTTTTATTATTATCACATCCACAACTAATTTGATAGAACTTTTTAGGAGCCTTGAATTTCTATTTTTTGTATCATTCCATTTAGTTTTATAAAAGCATGAATACTTTTTCTTTTTGCCCTTATATCTCATTGCTTAACTTACTATTAAATTAAATGTCCTACTAACAAAAACAATTAAATTATCATTTGTAAACAAATACAACTACTTTTGTAAGCATAATTAGTGGACAAAAAACGTTCTGGGCAGGGTTATTTTGGGGCAGCATCACTCAGTATGTTTTTAAAAAGAAATGGAGTTGAGATAGTCTTCATTCATACAAGAAATAGTTTAAATGGATGTTTGTTATAAGACTTTTTGCTATAGACACATAATAAGAGAAATTCAAAGTTGTTTATTTCTATTTTTTCTTACTTTTCATCTTAATGTCCAAAGACAATAAATTCAATCTGTACCATATCCAATCTATTCTCCACACTACAGCCAGAACTATATTTGGTTTTATGTAATTCTTATCTTTAAATTCAACTAGTCTATTTTGTTTGAGGATAAGGACTGGATTGCTTAGCATAGGCATATACAAATTTTTAAGATATGGTTCTTCCTTTACTTTACAATTAGCCTATCTCCAGTTCACCAAACCCCACCCTTACCCTTTGCCAACAGTGTATGCTTCAGCCTTAGTGAATTTCTTGAGCTTCCAAGAATGTCTTGGCTTACCTTAAAGCCTTTTTATTCTATACATTCCTATGGTTAATGGCATACCCATTAAAATTCAACTTAGAAATCATATTCAGGGAAAGTTCCTCATTACCCCTCTAGAACTGTTAGCAAGCCTAGACTTTATACTCGTCTCAATCATTGTCTATTAACTTAGTATTCCTGAACTGTCTCTCATGTTCAAGGAAGCAGAGATTTTCTGAGATTGGAAGTTGTGTTTTGTTTATATTTTCCCCAGGGACTATCCAAGTGCCTACCATTCAACATTCTTCAGGAAATATGTAACTATAAATATGTTTAGATGTATTTAACGTATATATTTGATAAAATTCATTCAAATATGTTAACCTAAGTAAATATGCACATGTTAAGATTTTTTTAATTAAAATAAACATTATAGCTATTAAAAATTTAAATATATATGACTTTTTAATGCAAGTATACTTGATTTTTACCATCTCACATTTTTTTATAAAAGAAAAATTAATTTTTTTAAATTGACAATATTGATTCCTCCTGAATTAATATTTAATTAATTTGTATTGCCGGTACAAGTAAATGCTCATTTTTTTATCTGTAGTTATACAGACTTAATATAGACCATTGGACAATTTTTAAAAATTGGATGTAGTAGTTTCTTTGCCTAAAAAATCATTACTTGTCAAAATATGTTATATACTCAACTACAGACAAAGCATTCCCAATCTTGGGTTTACAAAGCTCTCTTTGTCCAGGTTAGATTTATTTCATCTTAAGACATAATTAGCCAAATTCAAAGTTCTCAGGGCATAATATAGTAAATTGTTAAAAAAGCAACAACAAAAATAACTTATTCTAATATTGAGAACTCTATGTGTACATCCCCTGCTCCTGAGATAGATATATTAACTATGTGAAGTAATAAATAGTTTTCCCATAATGCAAATTTAACTTTTGGATCCAAAAATATTTTTATCAATTTGAATTCCCATTGTAGCCTTATAAGTTAGTATTGTCAACTGTGCCTTTTTAAAGTTTTTGTCTAGTGCTTTTTTGTTTATTGGTTTCTTTGTTTGATTTTTAGCTGGTTCATAACTGGAATTTGGAACTGTACTAAGGGTTAACTGGATCGATATAACCAAATCTCTCATTTTCAATCAAGCAATTAATTTAGAAGCATATATTCTAGAATAAGAATATTCACTGATATCACTCTATAACACCCCTTAAATTTATTTTTTCTCCAGATAGCTTAAAGTTGGATTTTCTAATTCAAACTAGGCAGCATAGGATTATATATATATTTTAGAACAATTGAGCTGGCTTTGCTTTATAAGACAAAATGGTGTCAGGAAAGATTTTTAAGCAATGAAAATAGATTTAGGATTATTTAGTAGTTCAACAAAGTAGTAATGATGCATTGAATTATGTTGGGACAACAGAAATCAAAACGTAAGTAAAGTACATATTTATTGCAGATGATAAAGCAACAAGAAAGGAGTGAAAGGCAAGTTCTTATTTTGTATGTAAATAGTGGTGTCTAGGATAAGAGTGGTTCCATTAATCACAATTTACTAAAGACGGGGAGAGTTGTATACATCCAGCAGATAAATGATAAAGTTGCAAACAATACTGGAGAAGAAGGTAAAATTGGATATAAATAGATGAACTTCTACTCCATAGAAATGATAATTAAATTATTTAGATTACGAATAAAAGTCAAGAGGACAACCTGGGAGAAGGCCTATATTTAAAGATCAGTTAAAGGAAATGTAACCACAGAAAATGAAATTAAGTACCACTAGCATGGCAGAAACAAGGGAGCTCACCTAATATTCCTTCTGTCTCCCCTTACTTCTGTTTTCTGGTAAATAGGCAAGATCACATAATTAGTTCTGAATAACAAGCTATAGAAGGGACATATAATTTTCCTGATTTTTAGCATGAAAAAGGTAGCAGTCAACCTCCAGCATTTCTTCCCTGAAGCAACAATTATATCTGTGTGTTCCAGGTGGGGTGGCTATATGATTATGAAGTTTTTGTCACCTGGATAGCTTAGTGACTATGGATAGCAGATTCCTGCCAACTTGAGTATACAATGAGTAAAAAATAAACCTTTGTTTTATAAACTAATGGGATTTGGTATCTAACTTTTCCCGAAGAGTAGTATATCACAAAGATGTCAAAAAGTAAATGATGAAGAGTTTTCAGCAAAAGAAAATGACAATCAATATTGAATGCTTTGAAGATGATGGTTGGGAGTATGTGGTGATTATGGAGTCATTACCTATGAGACCAAAGTCAAAGCAAAGCAGGAGTTTGACTACAAGGAGTGAGTAATGAGAAAACTTAGGCAGAAGACATAGATTATTTAATCAAGTACATTTTGAAGTGAAGGAAACATTGACAGAAAAATAAAAAACAACTTTACAGATTAGCAGGGGTTGCTGAAGTCTTCCTTGGGATGTGAAAAACTTGAAATCATTCCTAAGATACTTATGCAGGTAGTAATAGGTGAAGAGGATTAAGGCATGGATGAAAGTATGGATAGAAAAAAGGAGAAAGGATGGAGGCAAAACATAGCCAAGAAAGGGAAAAGTTGAGCAAGTTCATTCGAAAGATCTTTACCTTAATAGAGGAAGTTGCTTTAATAACTGAGAAGCAAGGACAGTGTGTTAAGCTTACTGAAAAGATTTTTGGAAATATTTAATAGAAAACAAATAGTCATAAGCAATGCTAGGTGATAGTGAAAAACCAAAGATAACTAACATAAACGTGAATGTATCTTTGAAAAAGTAGGATATAAATAATGTTTTTTTAAGTAGGAAAAAATAGATCACAATTCTTCTAAGATTATTGCATTAGATTGAAGAAATTGTAAAGAAATGTTAAGATAAGTACTAGCTGGTACACTGAGTTTAAACTATAAGAAACAGTAATGGCAAAGTTAAAGAACATTTAAGAAAGGTAACAATTGCATAGAATCAAAAAGACTCATTACTTGTAAACAATATCAAAAAATTTTAGACAAAAGAAATGAGTTTGATCTCAGTGGTACATTTGAAATTTCAGTTAACTTTTTCTGCTACACTATTCGGTAGCATGAAACTCTGAGATGCTTTGGAGCACTTAAATTCAATTTGCAGAAGCGGTGACCCGGGAACATGCAATGTGAAAATTTCACTGTAGACTTCCTCGAAGTTCTTTGCTCACTGGCATGCCTCATTATGTAGAAAAAGTTCAGTAGATATTGCTAACTATGTTAGTTTAAGTTACTCATATTAAATTTTTGATGTCAGTTCTCAATCCCAATTATGAAATGGGGATGTTAGGACAAAAAAAAAAGTAGACTTGACTAGTAAGGTTTTGATTTCTAGGATGATTGAATTTAGCCTTTAAAATGACAGATTATAAATTTTCCCCATTGCCTTGAATGGAAAAGTAAAATAAAAATATGACTAAGAAAGACAGCAATAAATTTAGAATAGAAACTCACTACACTTTTCAACAAAGGAGAATTAAATGACAGAGAGCAACAGTAGTTTAGAGATTAATTTACTACTTTGAGATTCTAAATTTTGAATAAATCTTTAGATACAATTGTGAATGAAGTATCATTAGGAGTCAGTATTTTCCATGTTCCCTCTCTAGAAAAATCAAAAGTGCCATTAAAATAAAGATATAAAAATGAATTTAGATATATGAAATTTTTTTTTCATGGCCTCAAGAAGAGATATTCAGGTGCTTTGTATAAAAACACAAAAAAATTCACATTACAAAAGGCTCAAGCTTGATTAATACAGTTTCTTCAAGAAACCATTTTTTCAGATAAGAAAATTTCTCTTAAGTCTATATACAATGATTTGAATAAAATATCGTTAAGGTGGGAAATAATCACTCATCTTAGAAGTAGGTTACAATGAATCAACTGATTGCAGAACTGGTTTGCAATGATAACCTAGAAAGGAAATGAACGTATATTAAGAATATTATAAATTTGATTATAATATATAAAATTACCACACTAAAGATTTGTGAAACCATACTTATAAATAGCATGATCTAGCCAGACACTTTATAAGTCCTAGATATATTTCAGCATATCTAACTACTAGGGAACAAGGCTTTGCTTTGTGAAAAATTTATATTGAAGAATATGAAAAAATCAGCCTGGGAAAAGTATGATAGATGCATAAATGTAATTTTCAGAACTTTTTACATTAAATTTTAAAATATGCTAAACACTTTTACCTACTTAAACCCAAGTTTAATATATTTCCTTTGGCTGAATTTCTAGTCTCATTTTAAAGAAGAGCTTAATTTAGCATTTTTTAGGCAAAAACATGTCATATCCATT
Organism: Macroglossus sobrinus; assembly: GCA_004027375.1. Taxonomy (NCBI): domain Eukaryota; kingdom Metazoa; phylum Chordata; class Mammalia; order Chiroptera; family Pteropodidae; genus Macroglossus; species Macroglossus sobrinus. The sequence continues at coordinate 67,999 of PVKZ01001947.1, read as the reverse complement.
GTGTTTTGGACCTAAAACATGTTTACTTATTCATAACATTCTCTCAAATTAGTCTTTCAACTTTAAAGCTATTTTGCTTAGTTTATTTAAATACATAATTATATCAGCAGGATTTTCAATCTCTCTCTCTCTCTCTCTTTCTCTCTCTCTCTCTCTCTCTCTCTCTCTCTCTCTCTCACACACACACACACACACACACACACACACCCCACACCTAATAAATCTGTTTCATTCTATATAGCCCATTTTTCTTCAAAACTAGCATTAAGCTGATTTCTTATACTATTTCATCCCTTCCCTGAAATCTGTGGTTTAGTCTGTTAAAAATGTCTAATAGTATGTCTCAAATTTTTAAGAGCAGCAAGAATTTCTAGAAAAGAGAAATATTTTCTGTAAAGACCAAGATTTTGAAGAAAAATACATGAATTTTACAGTTGAACAATAATTACAAATAGTATTTTTAAAAAATTGCCTTGACTTTTCCTTATGTGCTCATATACCCAAAAGATCAGCTCTTATGATAAAGACGTTTAAAAGATTTTCTCATTTTTACAATTAATCATTGTGTTAATTCTTTCTTTAAGTACTATTTTAATACCATGAACTATTAACATTCTCTCCTAAGTTCTTTAGAGGCACCCTCAGTGAGACCTTCCTTCTAGTTGTAATTTTCCACATTTCGTCTCATAGTTGTTTGAGTACATTTAGAGTATGCTATTCACTGGCAAATATGACATATTTACAATATGATTAATCATTCTAGAACTAGATAAATAATACACTACTTAGAGTTTATAACTTAAGACTAGAGTCTGAGGATATATCAAAACAATTCAATATGATTGATGTTTACATGTAAAGTTTTAGCAAAAAGATATTTCATATCATTGCAATGATAAAAGCCTTGTTTACAAGAAGAAATAGATGATACTTTAGAGAAAATGATTGATGAAATCCAGAATATCTGAAGAGTTATTTGCCAAAGAAGGTATAATTATGAGAGATTAGAGCTAGAACAGACTTTAGAAAATAGACATTGGAACCTCCTTAGGAATTCAGAGAGTTGTCCAAAGCCCCAGAGGTGGATAGAAGCAAAATTGAGACCATAAACTAAGCTTCCTAATTCTCAAAGTGTTGTTCTTTCTATACCACTTTCTGGCCTGCTATGATGGGTATTAATTTTAATTCAATGCATGCCATAGTTAAGCAGTCATCCCTAGCTTTTTTTAAGACCATATTTGTCTCTCCCAGTTAGTATAACTATAATTAATAGATTTTAATATTAAAGTCTTCTTCTCTTGGTTGTATTGAATCAATAACTTCCCAGGTAAGCAAATGACATTATCAGACAAGGTTATCATGGTGTTGAAAACAGGTGGCATTCTATTACTTTAATCTCATTCTCACATAAGCACATTTTCAACTAAACAAAGTACAAAATAATTTAATAACCTGATTGAACAAATTTCTTAATATCACAGCAGCAAGCCTGAATAACAAGCTTACAAAAAAAGTAATGATATTAAATATTCAAAATTGTGTTAAATATTAAAACACAATTTCAAGAAGATAAAGAAAAAATTTATAATCTGTGCTATTATTTCACTCTATTTTATCTAAATCTTTTCTTTTATTCCAAAGGAGATTGAGGTTAATGATTCAGAGAAAAAGGAGGAAGAATAAATAAAAATACTTCATCTAATTTTCAACATGTGACAAGTACAATGGACTCATACCCTATTCTTTTTATGTTAACACCCACAGAGATGAGTATTGTTAATAAAAATTTTTCTTGATAAGTGGCTACAGAAACTTATTAACCTTCAATTGATATTATGAAGTCATTTTGAGACAAATATAATCACTGCTTCTCTTGCAGATTCTTTTTATCTTCCGAAATTATAAATGCATATTATTATTTCTTCATCTTTCTATTTGCTTCAGAAATATCATTGTTTTTGGTGAGAAGGCAGCAAGTTGAGAATTATCTTTAATGCCTCCCTAAGATTAGGCCTCACTAAAAGAAAATTAAAATTCACTGACTTAAGTGGTCAGCTTTTAGAGCTTGAACAACCCACCCAAAATCTGCATTACAAAAGTTTTTTTCCCCCCACGGTTTTAAAACAAGAAAATGTGACAGTTAGGACAAGGAGAATTTTTGGACTGGTTTATGTCTGTATGTAAAAGTCTGTATATATCATTAGAAATTCTTAAAAAAAAATTTCCTATAAAGTTTATATATAACAGAATGAAAACACTGGTTATTGTTTAGAAATTTATAATATAAAATTTCTATTATACCAAATGATAGGAATGCAAAGTTTTAAAAAATGCATACTTCTAGAACTTGTCCATTCCTTTGTTGAGAAAAATGTGAGATAATGTAACTTTAGAAACCTAGGAGATTAATTTTCAGTTTGGCATGAAGATAAAAAGGAGATATTTTACACACATGATTTCCACCAGCACTTCCAAAATCCATCTGTATAAAAGTAACATACAAAGCACACGAACTTCATCTCCTGTGATGAAAAAGATTCTACATCTACTTTGTGATACTCGGGAATAATTCTTTTAATTACAGAGGTTTAGTTGCAATGTGAATGCACTTGATAAACTTATATGTCTAAAGTCCAAGCAAAATATTAAAAGATAAAAATTTTTTAAAAATTTTTCTCATTTTTGTTTAACCTTTTTTTTAATGGTAGTCATGGTAATTAACTGCTCTTTTTAGAAAGAAGTTATTTTCCAGCATTAGCTATGTTTTAATGCTGAATTACTTTTTAAAATTCAGTTTATGTACAATTTAAAAATACTATAAAGCAGAAATAGCTTTTTTTCTTCAATCAAAAGCTATATAATCAGCTCTTAGTTACTTCAAAGAAAATTTCTATAAAATTAGAAAATTAAGGGTATTGTTCAATCTATGAATAAATGTTGTTAGAAATAGGACACATGCAAAATGTAAAGAACTTTACATATCTGGTTTTCACAACTTTCCTGTTTTCATTTTATATTGCAAATATTAGACCCATGATTTTTCAATACATATGTTAATTACAATAATTTATTACTTGTGGATAGAAAGCTTTTTCATAATCAAGATATAGCTAGCAAAAATATAGATATTATTTTTAAGAATCTGAAAATATTAGAAACAATGTTTGAATTAGTTATTCTATCATGTTGCATACATTATTTGGTTTATGGATATAGTTTTGACTTATTAGGTGGAGCCAATGGTACTTATATAAATTTAATAACTGTATAGAGCATCATGTAGATTGTTCAGGCTCCAGTGCATACTGAACATGAGTTGCTTGGCCTTGAGCTGATTATTTAACTGTTCTAAGCTTTAGTTCTCTCATCTCTGAAAGTTAGGTAACAATAATGCTTATTTTGTTGAGTTGCTGTGAGGATTAAGTAAGATAACCAGGAAAAGCAGGTGGCACAGTGTCAGGCATGTAGCTGGAGCTAAAGAATATAAGTAATTACAATTATAATGACTGAATTTCTTTTGGTTTCTCATACTAGCTTTTATAGAAATTAACCATTTGGCTCCATTTCTTTTCTTGCTTCTCAAAGAATAGTAAAATAAGAACCCAATATTATAAGGAAAAAATGTTTCATTAATATAATTAGATCTACATGTATAAAGTACAGTTATGAAGTCAATTTATTTTAATAAGTATTAGGCACAGCATTAAACATAGTACGGTATGAAAAGATGAGTAAGATATAATGGGTGTGCTGTGCAAAGACTTTAGAGTTTCATGGTGATAACAGATAAAGAACACTCAACAAATGAGTAATGATAAATACAAAAAAAAACTCATTTTCTTTTGTATTCTAAATTATGAAATTTCTCGTAGTTTGCAGTCATGAATACATTAATTCCATAAAAAACTTTTATTGATAAGAATAAGAGAATAACTGCAATGAAGCTTCTGAGAGTCATGAGAAGAATTACAAAGAATGGTTAAAATTATTGTCCAAGTTCCTGTGATGTTTGCAGCAGGAATTTGCACATACCTACATCCCTGCGCTTCACACGAGAGATAAGTAACAAGAAGGTAATTGATTTTTCCTCAACACCTACCGTGTGCTAAGTTGTTTGCTTTGGTGATGATCATTAAGTCTTTAGAGTACTTCTGTGAACAGAAATCATTTTATCAGACAAGGAAATGAGATTCATAGATGTTAATATGAAGAAGGCTACAGAGTGGCTAAATAGCGAAGTAAAATTAAAATTCATTTGTTTTATTCCACATTTTTGGTCTATCCATGAAAGGTAGTCTATTTTATTTCCTCATTTTTATTCTCCCTACTTGAGCTTTAACAAAATAGACCAAATTCTTCACAGTTTTTATTTATGTTTAGAATGTTAATGGCTCTGAATCTTATTATTTTCACCTTTTATCTACATCTTTGGCTTATTTTTTGTCATATAATTATCTGAAAAGGCTAAGTAATAATCAGAATCTTCAGTAAATCTTCATTATAGTTTATATCTGCAGTGTCTTTTTCATAACTCACAACTTTTTCCATAAAATAGTCACTGTTTTCATGTGTTATTTTCTAATATCCTATTTTTTCTTTCAAAGTCCCACCAAATTTTTTAATTATTAACTGATTCTGAGTTTACATATTGTTTATGACTTGGCTATTTGGCTTCTTCCTCCTTATATTAAAGCAAAGAACCAAGTGTATGCTCATTGATTTAAAGGAAGATGGATCTTGGTCACAAATATTAAGGAAAACAATTTTTCTGAGGTAGAATAATTTTCCTAAAATTTCTAGCTATAAAATTAACAAGTTCTAGGGGGTTAATGTTCAGCAGAGTGACTATAATTAACAGTGCCACATTATATACTTGAAAGTTGTCAAGAGAGATCTTAAATGTTATCAAAACACACACACACACACACTCACACACACACACACACACACTATGTGAGGGGATGGAGATGTCAACTAACCTTATTGTGATAATCATTTATAATACATACATATATCGAATCATCACATTGTACCCACTAAACTTACATATATGTCAATAATATCTCAATAAAGCTGGAGAAATAAGGAACTATCATAATCTATTTTTTTAAAAGACACTATTGAATTAAATATTTTTAAACCTTAACTAGGATAATAGCACAGGAAATGGAAAAACTGTTATAGATATAAAAGACAGTAACAACAACACATCTATACATGACTATGGAATAATAAAGATTTACCACCTCAGTTACACTGGTTGGAATCTAATTTGGTCATTTCTCCTACTAATATCTAATTCTGTCATTTAAATGAGCAAAAAAGCAGCTGAGACAGAATAGTTTCCAAAAAACATTGTTTTTTTAAAGACTAATTTATTTTTGAAGAGGTAATTAGTAAAAATTTTGAGGTCAGCCTAGTTAGAAAATCAATAGGAATGACCTATATACATGAAGTGACATATATAGATGAAGTGACATGTTGAAACATGAAAACAGAAAAAGTAAAGAATTTCCCTAGATTAGAAGGTGGCAGGAAGAGAAGAAGGAATAGTCTGTAGGTTACTAAAGAGAATGGATCTATTCCATCTTCCCAGGATAAGAAATGGCAGTGTTCAATGTTTAAACTGAGAAAAAAAATATATGTAAATATATATAATTCTCAATTTATTGCTGATTGTACCACTTGGGACCTTTGCCCTTTCTCTTCCTTTCCCCTTCTTCCTCTGTCTTCTATACGAAAAGTCTTCCAACTAAGAGTGGTTTATTGAAAAAGATGTAAAGGTTTTATATCTCAGCTTTTGAGACTACCTCTAGTAGATATGGGTGATTTATCTGTACTCCCGGTTTCTTTAAGATAAAGTCTCTTGAAAATTAATATATTTTTCCTACCTCCTCACTTACTATCATCCTTGGCAAAAGCATAGTTTGTAATCCTCTTGGCTTCCATTTAAATAAGATTTTGGTGAGTAATTTGGGGTTCCTCTAAAACTCTTTCTCCCTACTTTTTCTAGTGTTGCTTTATTACTTTTTTTTCTCAAGTCTTTTCTTGTAACATCACCTCCATGCCACCCACCATTTTCTTTAAAATCCTCTTCTTTTTGGCAAGAAGACATCTGAGGTAATATCTTAAAATGACTTTCTGATCTACTTCATTTAGTGATTTGGATTTTAGTGTATTTATTACCTTGTCTCATGATGAATCTAGGAAGATTGGACCCCAGGGATTCATGGAGTCAAATATGCCATCCTGGCATATAAGAGTCACAGAGACCCACAGGTTTCATGATGATTAGGATTATGGATTTATTGTTACCAGCAAACTGAGTGGACCAATGGCCTAAGTCATGATGCTACATGAAACTCTGAAACTGTGATTCAGTTTTGAAGTTGGAGAAAGTCAGAAGAAAAACTTGGTTTCCAGCCAACCCAAGTGATTGCTGACTCAAAATCAGAAATTAAAATAAAGTGGAGAAAGTAAACAAAACTTTCTTGTTGCAAATCTGACTTAGTAGAATAAGATTTATAGCTGCTATCATTAGTGAGTGGAGTTGGGAGTGGGAGCAGACTTTTATAGCAAAAATGTGTACGTGTGTGTGTGTGTGTGTGTGTGTGTGTGTGTGTGTGTGTTTAGAAAAAGAAGAATGGGAGAAGCAATGTCTGAGAAAAGGAAAATAGTAAATAGGAAAGTAGGTAAGAACATGGGCAAGCAAAGTGAAGGATAAACAAGCTGAGGAATTGTACATACTTTAGTGCAATATTTCAAATTAGGTTTTCTAAGCAGATTCAGACTGTGATCTTTCTCTCATTAATCCTGGATTTTCTGTAGAATTTGTCCTCAAAGATAGGTGGCTTTCATTTTTTTAAAATAGCAAACTGTCAGTTTTGCAGTCATTATGACCTCTCACAATACTTAAGACTGAATTTAACTTTTATGTGAGATGGCACCACATAGTCTGTTTTATCAGTCAGGGCACTATTACTGTTATGTTATGTTTATACTTTTGCCATGTCATCCATTGATCCACCTTCTCTATTTTTGCTATGTACAAACATTTGTATAATGTCATGTTGTCATTTGCTAATCATAAAACAATGTAAGTTTCAGAATTGATCAATTTAATTATTGCAGTGGTTAATTTTATGTATTGATTTGGCTGAGCCATGGAACACAGATATTCATTTGATGATTATTCTAGAATTTTCTGTAAAGGTTGCTTTTTGATGAGATTAACATTTAAAGAGTAGACTTTAAATAAAGCAAATTATCCTTCATAATATGGCTTCCAACCAATCAGTTGAAAGCCTTAATAGAGCAAAGAATAAGAAGGAATTGTGCCAGCAAACTGCCTTTGGACTCAAACTGCAACTTTCCTCTGGGCCTACCCTGTGGATTTGAAACTTGTCAAACCTTCACAATCATGAGAGCCAATTCCTTAAAATCTCTCTCTCTCTCATGCACACCCACCCACCCACCCACCACCACCACCACCACCACCATCATCACATCAACAAAAAAGGATTTATTTGCACATGGTCCCATCACTTCAATACAACACAGAAGTAGAAAAGAGTCATTTGGGCCAGAGCAGACATCCATACCCCCAAGATAGCAAGCACTTCTTCCTCAGAGACCTGTGCCCATAACTAAACTGAACACGCAAACATCAAGCCCAAACTTATGCCCCCCTGCCAGGCCTCAGCATGCTTCACCCTTAACCCACAGCCCTTCAAACTTCATAAATGTAGCATTCTACCCTCTACACCCTAATTCAGGCCAGAAGAATATATATATATATCCAGATGTAGCTCCAGATACCTCATATTGGTTTTGTTCCTCTCAATAGCCCTGATATGCTGAACAATAAAACTAAGGCTTTGAATGATTACATAAAAATTGATCCTTCTTTAGAAGAAAGCTTTTCATTTCCTTGTAATATTTGAAACTGTAAGAAAATATTCTAGAAGATTTTGCTGTTTTGTTTTTAAAGACAAAAAACAAGAAAGGTTGGAAAACATCCTTTATTTTATTTATTCTATTTTCCACCATCTTCAGGTACAGAAATACATGTTCCTTTAGAGCAAACTGATCACACAAGTCACACTTTTAATTCACCAAACCTGCAGTTCATTAGTAAAGAGAAGTTAATGTACTCATGAAAAGTTTGAGTTTTTTGACCAAGTCTTGTAAGAAGATGTGGCATCATATATGTCACTATTGTTTTTGATGCCCAAAATAGGATCAGTCAAATCTTGAAAAAGCTGACTTTCCAAACTTGGTCTGCAATCCAGATAAGGCCAATGGGACATTGGCATCATTGACTGAAGGAATATTACTTGTGCCAGACAATCTGGGACCAGCAATGGCTTCTGGCAAACATGAGCAGATCGCAGCCTGACAATGTAGGTTAAGCACAGAACAATACCTGGAATGTTCATATGTGGAAAGAAGGGAAGGGTGGTGGTTTTGAATGACAGTTGGAGAGAGCTCCAGGCATTTAAATGTTGTGCCAGGGATAGATAACACTCCTGTCATATGCAGGAAGTATCCCAGACGACAACACACTGACTGATCTAAAATCAAGTATGGGACACCCGTTAAAGAGAAAGAATCTTTAAATTTCGATTATGAGTGTTAAAGGTATTGGTCTTACATACTGCCTTTTCTGCCATGCCATCCTGATTATGTAATAAGTGTCAAAGCAGTTCTGATAACACATGAAATCAAGGGAGCAATTAGGGTTCAGCCAGTAATAGAACTTCACTTAAGAAGATCTAGGTTACATTAAAACTTTAGATGGTCTTTTATGTGTAGCCTAAATTTAAAATTAAGCAAAAGTTGATCAGCCTCTTTAAAACATAAGGAACATATTAAGTCAGAGAAGATACAGTCCTGGAGAATATTATAATTTGGTTCTTAGTTTGGAGGGTCAGTAAAAAGATAATAGAGATATTCATTTTCAAAACATATAGTAAATAAAAGTCCCATTCTGGTAGTGCATTTGAGAAGAGATGTTGGTGTATGACTTTTACTTTTTACATAACAGCATTCTGTATTTTTTGATTTTATAACTTTGTGCACATTAAAAAATATTCGGAAAGTAAAGCCAAAAACTTGAAGTTGAAATGTATCTATCTATCCATCAAATCTCTTTGAAAAGTAACTATGATCTGTAAAGTAGCAAATGAATTGGAGATGGTATTTTAAAAGAAGTGTTTTACAAAGAATAGATTCTTTTGAATTGTGAATAATAACTTCTCATTTACAACCTCAGATTTAGAATTCGGATTTTCTTAAAGTCATATGCAGCCTTAATGATTTAGTTAGATAATCATTAGCAGATTGTTGTATGTATAGAAGATAATCAATACATATTTGTTGAAAAAAATAGTCAGAAGTGGTCTTAATTACAGTTAATTTAATCCCTACCACTGAAAACAAAATATCCAATATGATTTTCACTTTCCTGGCATGCACCCACACATGTGAGGGTACACACACACACACACACACACACACACACACACACACACACAGTTTATTTGATAATGATGTGTATTAACAATAAAAAGTATGTTTTAATTAGTTTGCATTAAGTAGCATACTTATACTGACTTTCAAAATAATGCATTAATACTTTAAAACACCTTCAAATTTTATAAATAGATAACAATTAACATTTAAGTCAACTGATTAGTCTGTGAATGTTTATATTAGTTATTTATTTCCACTTATTTCTCTGGAAAAGATTTGCTCTAATATCTACATTCATAAAAATTTTTAATAAAACTTTTTCTTCAATTTTGATAATATTAATTGAAATGTTTTAATAAGTGATACATTAAAATAGTTCACTCATAGTTTAGTTCCATATGTCTCTGATAATGCATTTATTTTATCTGAGCTTGTTACTGCTGATGTGAAAGCTCAAGTGAAAGTTAATGTAGCTTTCTGTGAACTCTGACTCGAAAAACAATTAATGGTATTGCAAACTATGTTGAAATTAATCTTTCTTCTATCTTCTTACTTTCATCTCTACTTGATAAGATTTACTAACAAATATTAAAATACAGTGAAACAAAAAGTAATAAATAAAATAATAAAAAGTAAAGTACAGTGGAACAATGAAGTTCTACTTTTTTCACATGCTATAATGGACATTCTTGGAAGACTTTATGTATGGTGAAAGATATATCTAATTACAATGGCTACTTTTATTAGACCTAGAGATGTTTTGCATGGCTTCTTTTTGTCCTCAGTGATCTTGAAAAAAGACTCAGTGGCTACTTTTGTTACTCTATTACTCATACTAGAAGCACTCTGGAAACAGCAGTGAATTACCTGTTTGAGAAGACAGCTTTAATGTAACCTAGAATTTAGCAACATGGCACTGATTTCTGTGCTTTAATCTGCCAGCAGTCTAGACACAAAGAAAACATCTATGAAGTGATTTCTGACTTTGTTCTCTAGGAGGAAATATCCCTTGGTGCCTAGACAGATATTGTCTCTTAAGTAAGACAGTGGAATTTGAAAAAGCCTCTTCACTTGCACACACTGTCTCTGATGCTGCTAATATTTCAGGAACTTTCTTCTGTTCCTCAGTCCTGTAAAGCCTGAAATATATTCCCCAATGAAAAATAAATATCTCTTTTTGGTTTGTGGGCAGAATGCTTCTGGGGTTGGACACCTGCTAGTTTAACATTCTTTATATAGGCCAGACTGTAAGCAGAGGGATGTTCACTTGCCTCAGGGTATTTTTGATTCTCAAGTGCCACCTGCTCTAGAAACTGCAGCCAAATGTTATCTAAGAGAAACGGCATAAAGTATGGCAAAGAAATCCTGTAACTACAGAGGGCTGTATAAACACTATAGCTACTAACTCTAGAAAGGCACCTGAATCATTTTGCTGGAGATAAGATGGACAGAAGTCGTGCGGCACTGCTGAGAATTCTCTTCAGCAACAAGCCATTTTCCTCTTACTTCTCAAAGCTAGGTACAATTTTTGAGGGCATGGAATAATTCCTATGTGTGCCCCAAGACCTGTGTCCTTATAACACTAAACTCAGTGGTTTGTGCTTAATAGTGCATGGAATTTATTAAGAAGAATAGAACATAGACTGTTAAATCCCCTTACTAGGTGGAATTATAAAACACTGGTCCTGGAATCATACTACTTGTGGTTGAATCCTGACTCTGCTACTTACGAACTGTGGTGGATTCAGAGTGGTTTCCTCAGTCTTTCTTCTGATCTCTTTTTTACTCACAGGGTGTTGAGTTAAAAATAGTACTTTCCAGCAGTGCTTACGCAACCTGTACATATCTCTGTGTTCTGGTGATTGGGAGTTGGTTGGTTGTTTCCACTTAGCCTGGTTGCAGTTTCTTTAAAGGTATAATATGTGAAGTTTTCTGTCATTGTAATGTTTCTTTTTTAAGAACATTTTGGTATGCCTTTTTACAAATGGTGGTCTTTTATTTAAATATGGCATTTTATTCTAATAAAAAGAAATCACCTCTATTTTCTATTAAAAAAAAAAAAGTAAGTGGAAGTGGAAAGAGAGGAGGTGGCCAGACTGTACTCATTTTGGTAGTGAGGATTGAGCAGGTATTTTGTGGCTCAGGAGACAGCAATTCTGGCAGTTGGCTAGGGTAGTGTTTTCTTAGAGTAGGTAGTCAGAAAAACTGTATCCTGACTTCCCTGCTTTCTAATTATGGTAAACTAGCAGTTTTATAATGTTGCTCTAGGAGTCATTACTGATGGCCCAGCATAAGCTTGATTCTCCAGTCCTTCCAGAAATTTTAAGTAGTCAATTTCCTAAATTAAATCCTTTTCTATTTAAAAATTACTACACTGGCTTTTGTAACCTTAGCTTCTATTAATATTTAATATTTAAATCATAATTTATATAAATACATCATATATAATCTATGTTATAGATGATATATACTTATACATGTATATATTTCTATATTTCCTTTTTAATGTTGAGAACTATTTTCAAGCAAATTTTAAATAAATGTAGTTGTCATGATTAAACATTTTATTTCTTAAGCAAATTCTGTAGAATTGGAGCCTACATAATAAACACGAGGATATAGAATTTTTCTGGATCTTGGTAAAAAGTTTTAGTTCAGAGAGTATATCCTGGGGTCTTATTGATTTTTATTATAGCTAATCTATTTAGATTTTAAACTAGTCCTCAGGCAAAAAAAAAAAGGTTATTTTATTTTTATCTGAGTATCTTGTCCATCAGGTTTTATACTTTAGCTATGACACTGACATCAACATTTCTTACATGACCACTGCATAAAGCACTACACTAGATATTTCCTGTTTGAATATATTTACTCTCAGTTGTAAAGTGAACAATAATATATAAATTAAAAGATTATTAAATGTATAATCAATAAATTAATTAGGACTTACTTTATTCTAAAATGTAATATGTTATAGTCACTTAGCAGTAAGCAATAAATTACAATGTGATGTGGTAAATGCAATTATAAATGTTTGAACAAATTGCTGTTGAGAGCATAGCTGAGGAGAATATCTTTATCTCTAAAGTGGGTTGTGGAAAGTTTCATCAGAATGAACAGCAATGGAGCCTTAAAGAATGAGTAGGGGTTTGACACATGAAGAAAGAAGTTATGAGCACAAATACCCATTAAAATAAAAAGAATGACATTATATACTATAACTTCACAGTGCCATAAATGCAGAACAAATAGAAGTAAGTAAATATCAAGTAAATTTAATGTTCTCAGTAAGTACTAGGTGCTTTGAAATGCAAATTGTACATACAATTATTATTTCTTGTTTTGGTAAGAACAAAATTAATTAAATTTGTTAAATAGGCAAAATGACAAAAGCTTTTTAGTAAAAGGATTTAGATTAAAATGTAGGAATATCTTCTAAGATTGTCCTTTAAGAAGTAATGAAGCCCACCCCACCCTGAAAATATGTGGAAAAAATTGTGAAATTTGAACACGTTAGTATTAAAAAAGAAGGGGTGGGATTTATAAGGATAAAAAAACAACCTAAGGCAGAAGAAAACATTTTTGTGTCATATAAAAGAATGCTCAGGTTATTTTACTGGGATAAATAGGTCAAAAGGTAGGATTTGTATTGTATCAAAATATCTCAATGGTTCTCAATGAAGGGTAATTTTTACCCTTTTCACTCCCTCATAGTGGATATTTGGCAATGTCTAGAGATATTTTTGGTTGTCACAACTGAGGGAATTGCTCTTGGCATGAAATGGGTAGAGGACTTGGATATTGCTAAATATACCATGCTGAGGACAGCCTCCTTTACAAAATTGACATTTTGGGTATCCAACTCAAAATGTCAATAGAGCTGAGAAACCCTAGAATATCTTCAGAGGGCTTTTCAAAATGAATATGCAGAAAAATGACTGGATATGCTGGAGGAAAATAGCTTAGCTTAACTGGGTCTTCTGGTGAGTTTAAAATAAATTATGTGTACATGATTAATAAGAATGACTTGAATGAATATGAAACCTTGATTCATAAACAAAGTAAGAATCCTTTGGGTTGCATATAATTTTAATAAAATAGATCTTTAGGTTATCTCAAAGCTAACCTATTTCCAGAGTAATATTAATGACAAGCACACAGAGTCTAGGCTGGTGACTCTAGGTATGAGACTGAAAATATTGTAACTGCACTGTATATTTGAAAGTTGCTAAGAGAATAGATATTAAAAGTTCTCATGACAAGGAACTATGTGAAATGATGAATATTAAATAAACTTATTGTGGTATCAATTTGCAATATATACATATATTGAATCATGTTGTATATCTTAAAGTAATATAATGCTATATATAAATTATATCTCAATTAAAATGAAGGTGGAAGATATCTAAAAAACTGAAACACTATAGCTGATATATCTAATGGTGAAATACTGAATATTCTCCCTCTGAGGTGACAATGCAATGCTGTGGAAGAAATTATGTTTTTTCAACATATGATTGGATATGTTTATTAGTCTAGAACTACGTGGGGGAAATCCCATAAATTTAACTTACACTATATGCAAAAATTAAAAGTGGCCCATAAATAAAATTGTCAAATTAATATAATCAAACTTCTGGAAAATAATGTAGAAGAATATCTTCATGACCTTAGATTTCTTAAACAGGGCACTGAAGACAATAACTATAAAAAAATAAAAACATAATTGAGCTTTACTGAAATTAAGAACTTTATTTATTGACAATATCAGTAGGAGAGTGAAGAGTTATAGACCGAGATAATATTTTCATTTATCTATCTATCTATCTATCTATCTATCTATCTATCTATCTATCATCTATCTATCATCTATCTAGCCATCCATACATTCTTCTATCTATCTAACAAAAGGTTACACCAGAATGAATAAAAAACTCATACAAATTAAACAAGACAGGGGAAAAAATTTTACAGTGAAAGGCTTGAATAATTACCACATAAAAGGGACAATCCAAATGGGCAATACGTATATGAAAATATGCTTTGTCATTATTCATATGGAGGATGCAAATTAAAATCACAAGATACTATTATATATTCACCAAAACTCTAAGATGTGAAAGATGGAAAATTCTAAGTATTGCGAAAGACGTAGAAAACCTGGAACTCTTGTGCAATTTCTGGTGGAAATGTAACTTTGGAAAACTATTAAATAGTATCTACTGAAGTTAAACATAACACCTGTTCTATAACTCAGCAATTATACTTCAGGTATATGGTAAAGAGAAATGAGTATATATATACAATTAAGGACATTTACAAGAATGTTCTAGCAACTTTATTCATTATAGTTAAAAAGTAGAAATAACTTGAATATTCATCAACAGAAGAATGAAGTGCTAATCTCTCATGTATTTCTATAATGGGATACAAAACAGTAATTTAAAAAAAATGAGCTACTGATATAACATTGATGAATACCACAATATTATGCTGAGCAAAGGAAGACATCATGAAACTGTTTTACTTCATTTATATTAAATTCAAGAACAGGCAAAATGAATGGATGCTGACAGAGTCAGAAGAATGATTACCCTGGATAGGTGGGTGAAGTGTCAAGAAAGAACTTTCTGAGGTGATGGAAATGCTTTATATCTTTATCTGAATGTTGGTTACTCATGTGTAAAAAATCACAGAGCTATACACTTCAGATTTGTACACTTTCCAACCTCATATCCATTTTAGACATACTTTAAAAGATGCTAAACCTCAAAAAAGGTAATATTGTGGTTAAATATATTATAGTAAAAAAAACATTAGAAAAGAGGAGTTAAATATGTTTTATTTATATACAGAAAGTATTTTGACTGAACTGCAAAAAAAAGAAAAGGTCAATTTGCACAATATATTTTAATGGATAGAAATAATAATTTGCTTATGAAGTTGATTCCTTTAGAAAAAATAAGTAATTCAAGAATAAGTAATTCAAGAGTAGAACTGAAAAGATAGGAAACTGGAAAGGTACCATGTATCCTGTAAATAAACTCAGCAATTAAGGATGAAATTAGCCTCCCAATGCAAATGTCCTATTAATGTTTAATATATGTGTGCATAATTTAACACTTCTTAAGATGTTCGTTTAACAAACCCTATTTTTTAAAAGATGAAATTAAGGTCTATTAAAAATTAATTCCATTTCCCTTTATCCTTTGCAATTTACAGTGACTCGTGTATCATTCTGAAGCTGTATGATTTAAAATAGTTTTATAGTTCACTTTAACATACGATGTTACATCAACCTGTTTTAAAAAAATATCAGTAATGGAGGTAACTACACTTAATAAAACATAATTCACTAGAGAAGAATAGAAAAATTTTTGGATATCTATATATCTGAAATTAGATATACAGATATCAAATATAGGTAGGTAGATAGATACCAATATTGTATTTAATCTTTAAATTTTGGAGTGTACAAAGAAATGATTTTTCTTTTTTCCATATCATAGTCATTTCTTTACACATTACACACTTTTTATATAAACAACTTTCATTATGTGTTGCTATAATTTATGATTAATCAACTCTCTGTCCCATTTAAAACTGCATACATTTAGGCTCGTGCTGACATATCCAAAATTTTACTATTGTATTATAATATACCTCTTACATTGACATTTGCAAAGACACACACACACACACACACACACACACACACACTCACCCACATTGCACCCACATCTACACCCCACACACCAAAACAAAGGTCAATTTTATAAAATATCAACTATCAAAACATCCTATTTTTTAATTGCTAAAAATTAAAAATAATACTAATTACATAGAATACTGAGTTCAAATTTTTAAGAAGGAAACAGTACAAGTACACCATAGCAAGTTTCTATTTCATATATGTACTGAAACTATAATAAATATCATATCTAAGTATCTAGATCATTTGTATCTATCTGTGAGAAAATAGACACTAACGTTCTAATTCAAGTTTTCCTTTAAAATATTAGTAAATTTCTCTTAAGCAGTGAAAGTCTAGGTTAGGACTGTGAAATAGGCAAAATTGTAAAGGTACAGAAAGCAAAATATGTTGGCAGGCAAAGTAGGGTAGATTTCATTTTTAAAATTTAGTTTTTAATTATAGTTGACATATATCCTCCGCCTTAGGGCTAATATTTTCTACAATTAAAGAGCTCATTGATGTTAAGAATTGATGTTAAATCATGTATAATACATATGACTCATTTATAGGCATAATGACATGTTATCTTTATGCACATATATATATTTACATGTATGTGCGTGTGTATATATAATTTTTTCATAAACATGCCCAAGGTCATAAGATTGTATATATTTGTGTATGTGAAAAAATATAAAGTTACTAAATGGACTGGGAATAAAATTCACAAGGTTTCTGCCAAATATGAAACTGCACGTTTGTGCATGTTCTTGCAAAGGCCATTTCTTTACAAATAGGGTCCTGAGGGATTGTTAACACTAGATGAAGCTTCCTGTTTATTCACCTGCTCTGGGATTTCCCATTTGCCAACACTACAAATGCATTGTATTATAAATGAGAACAGCTTGTTGAGAGCAGTGGTTTAATGTTTTCTGGAAATAGATGAAGACAACATGCTCTGATATATTTGTAGCAAGATTCAGTTAGAAGCTTATTGAGTATTGGAGTTCTTTCTTTTTTTTTTTTTTTGAACAGGCATAGGAAATATGTTTTTGTGGTGATATTACAGATAATTACAAATTATTTCTAAAAAAGGTAATTATGCCTGCTTTAGAGTAAACCTCCTTTTAGAAAAACAATTAGTATTCAGTTTGGTATCTAGGTAAACAATATTTACATAAAAATACTAGAAAGTTATTTGCACATGAGCCTTTAAAATCCTCTGCATCATGCCACAAAAAAAAGCTGAAATATTAGTAACATTTTAATGATTATAGATCAGTTGGTAAACTCTCTTTATTACTATTAATTTATCTTAATGATCTTTTAATAAATATCTAAATAATAATAATTTTCTGAAAAAAAAGGGGGAGGATGTATGTCAACTACAAATGGCAACTTGCTGGTTTTAGACATATTTTGAATATGTCTAAATAAAGCCAACTATAAATTCTCAGGCTCTCATTCTCTGACTTGGAAAGGAGACCACGTCTGTCTACGAAGCGTTATTCCTTCTTTAATAAACTTTTCTTTGCCTTTGGCTCTGGCTTGCTCTTGAAGTCTTTCCTGCATAAAGCCAAGGACCCTCTCTCAGAGTACAGTTTGAGTTCCCACTGAGGGAGAGGATACTTGATGTTTCATAAACTTCACTACCCACAGAATCTGGACTTGTCTTGATTCTAAGATTATTTATGCTGAAGTTTTGTTATTTCCAAGCCACAATCGAGTTGTTAAATATTGAAAAATAAAAAAAAATCTCTTTAATTGAAATAAAAAACCCTAAGGTCCTCTGTTTTAATTGCTTCTATCTTTGCCTATTCATTTCCATGCACCTTCAGTTATAATGAAAGAGTGTTTTATTTTACAAGCCAATTTTGGCCATAAAAGCAAAACATTTATTTATAAATAAAATAATTCCTACAATATTTTAAGTTTATATTATGTAATCCTGAGATTATATTGTATAATTCATGTAGGATACATAATGAATAGTAAGACCAAATTCCCCTAGAAGCATTTAAGCATGCCCAGAAATACTTTTTGCTTAATATCACATAACATGAAGTGCTTTAAAATTGCCAGATAATCAGAGCAATGATAAATTTTCACTATACGTGGACATTAATGTGGAGATAAAGGCAAAGGTTTGGGGCAGAGATGAAGAATTCAACACTGGACAATATATTAAGTTTCTCAAAGTTTATAATGAAAGGTAAAATTTAGAAAATACAAAGAGCTTCTCACATCTTTCAAGCAACAGAAAAAGTCCTGTAGTGGGGCATGATGAAGGAAAGATTTGTTCCCATTTGTATTCTCAGCCTAATAAATAGTCTTAAATATAATCAAATCATTATCTAAAAAGAGGTAATATATTCTTTTATATAATTGATTTAAAAGATTGAATTAAAAGAATTCTTTATTATAACAACTGGATTTAAGGTTCTGAGTATTTGAATACCTATAACAGCAGAAGAGAAAGATAGACTTATATGGTATTATGCACGCATGTAAAATTATAGAAGTGAAAGACAAACATTGACCCAGGGGAATAATTTGGCCTTGGTTAGTGTTGTTGCTGCTTCAGCCACTTTAAGAAATACATGCTCTTTTAAAGTTATGTATAAAAAATCTTTTTTTAAAACTAGCAATTTATGATTTACATAGTTAATATAATCTGAGATGTAATGTTTGAGGAATTGAAAAGAAAATCAAAACATATTTCTTCCTTCAACCTCAGAAGCTGCTGGCTTGCAAATCTCTTGCCTTGAGTTTTATGGATGATTAACAGTAAGAAATAAAGGAAGAAAATAAGAGTATTTCTAAATCATCACTAAGGAGGTTTAAGCTCCCCCATAAGTTCCATGGCCCTGCCCAGTCCTAAATAAGGCTACCTTAATTGAAAACAAGTGTGCCTTTTATGCTAACTACAGTGTCAAGATAAGTTCTCTAGTTTGCCTCTTCTTGCCATTATGGCTACCTTAATTTCCCTGCTTATCCCCAAAGAATTCTGGAAAAATCCCTAGAGTACAGTTAAAGTAGCTCAGATCTTAAAACCTAAGTCTTTAAAATTAGGATAGAAAAAGCATATAAACAAAATAAAATGACAAAACACCAGGACAAAACCTTGAGCAATACAGCAGATAAATTTACCTGAAAACCCAGTAGTGAATAAGTACATGTTAAGTGGAAAGTAAAGATCAAATGGCCATAGATTTGGGATTAATTTAACTAAAATGAATCTGGTTGCCTGTACAGGTATTAAAAATTACTGGAAATGAAATTCTACTGTCCTATGTTATATTGATGACTGCCTTTGCATATGCTAATGATAGAAGTTACAGGTGTTAGCTCATTCTTGGCATCGGTTACTTTCATTGCAGAATTACATTGAATTTTACAAAACAGTTACTAATAAATGTATGAGGTTTGATGAAGAATAAATTTCAACTAGCATTTTCATAATAAAAATATTGACACTAATAATTTGATTTGAAAATATAGTCGCATGGTTATGGGATTATAATTTCCTCATTTGATAACATATAAATTAAATTTTAAAAAGAGTACTAAGTTTTTTCTTATCAAAAATATTTACTAATAATGATACAATATTTAAGGTTTATAATAGTGTCAGGAGTTACTCTAACTTAGTTCTTACACATCACTCAACATGTCACTGAGTAACAACTGCTGTAAACAGGTTGAAAGGAGGGGAGTCTTTATAAAAATGATCATATCTCATTCAAATTTCACATTATGTTTACTAAACAAAAACAACAAAATTAATATTGTGTAAGAAATATAAAGTCTTCACCCTTACAAGGAACAACAAGATGTCCCAAATAAAGATCTATATGAGCATATAAGCAGACATATGTGTATTTCAGTTACCTTCACTTGTTTAAGTTTAAAAAAATGTATTTTATATTTTATTTATGGCCTTTAAAATGGCAATAATAATAAACACAACATAATTTTCTCAGCACTATCATTACTATAGTATGTCAAAAGAAGTAATAAGGTATAAATTCCAATACAAAATTTAGCCAAATAAAAATTTAAATTTAGTTAATAAACTATGTATTGAATTACATAAACCTAATATCTATAAGTTATTAATAAATCCAATTATTATTACATTTCATAATTAAAATTCAATGGTATTCTTATACTTTCATGAAAATAGCAAGAAAATAATTTACTACTATGGATATACAAAGAGCACAGATAGTGTATTAAATAGACTAAATATAGCAGCAAATGCTTAGTGTATTCAAAATAGATATGAAACAATGTACTAGGATAATCGACATCTGTTACTTTTGAAAGCTTTTATATTTCTCACACAGAATAAAAAAACTTAGCTGTCAGAATTGTACAGCCCCTGTAAAATTATTGAAAATAATCAACATTTTTTCCTCAGCACAACAAAGTAAGAAGCATCAAAGTTAAGTGATACAACTGCAAGACTAGAGCTCAGTGGCCAGACTTTTGTTCCAGAATTTTAATTACATTTGGTATTCTTCAAAGACAGGTTTTCTGACAATAAAATAATTCTAGTTTATGATTGTAAGATTGCTCAATCCTTAACAGAAACTATTAGAAGTATAGGGATAGTCTACTATAGGATGTGATTCCCTCCTGTAAGCCATCAGAAAATGCAATTGTGCTTGTGTGTGTATATGCGAGTGTGTGTGGAAGGGGAGATCATTTTGTGAGAAAAAAGCAGTGGTGAAAATTAGAGTTTTATTACTATCTCCATAGTCCCTGATCTTCACAAATTCTAGGAACATCTTTTTAAAAATCAAACTACAATTTTAAAGCCAAAGCTACAAAAATTCTAAACAATAATCCCATATTTTAAAAATAATCTTTCTATATTAGCTTTATTTAAGATGTAACTGAATCTTAATGAATATATATTATTTTGTTTCTACTTGATTAAGTTTTCACTACTAAAATGAGCTGCCAGAATAAATTCTAACTGTGTAACTTTAGTTACTTCCTGGGAGATCATAAATTTAACATTGTAGGCTGAAAGTCCACTCCTTATAAGCAGCATCATGTTATGATGGAAGCCTAGGACAGGAGGTTAAGTTTTACTTCTGTGGATAATGGCTTCTAAGTCCTCAGGCTAGTTTTTCCCTTCCCTGAACCTTTTTTTTTTTTTTTTTTGTAAAAATAATGGTAGTGTCAACAACTGTCAAGGGTTAAAGATTTTTATCCTACTTGAAAGCTAATTATGTCAGCCCACTACACTTTCATAAAGACTGGCAATAGACCTGACACTTGGGTCAGAGTCAAAGAACTTTATTACTCAATTCATGAGCTTCATATTCTCAATCAGTTCCTCTTTTATCTCAAGAACCAAGGGGCAATGTCAAATGGCCCAGGAGGATGCTGCAGAGTAGGCTTATGTAACAGCAGAGGTTCCCTGAATTTAGAAAACCTCCAATCTTATAAATTGGCTTTCAGCAAACCCTCCCAACATTTGCCTCAGAGAGAGATCTTATCTTGATTATACTGGACTCAAATCTGCCTTTTTTCCCTGGAGGGAGAAACCAGCTCTCTCCTCTAAGTGCTTTTGCTTCAGAAACATCCTTGAAAAGATAGTCATGGAAAAGAGTCACAAGATGTGTACAAACACCATGGAGAATTGGCCCCCATGAGGTAACAACAGCAAGTTTGTGACTATGGACAGCTGTAATGTATAAATAAGGGCACTCAAAAAAATGTACAAATTAAAATTTGTTGTGTAATATTAGTTTTCACCACTAAAAGTTTTTCTAAAAAAAGTAGATTTTGTGTAGTAAAGTGCTGAAAATTAAAAGCTTTTGAAGGTTGTATAATAGTCCAGTTTGTTAAGTAATTCTCAATAAAGCCTGACACCATGAATATATGTATTTATTTAACTATGAAATACAGAGATCAACAAGTAGCAACTAACTGTCTTTAGTGCACCCAAGTCTTTGATAAACCAGCCTCTGGAAGACACATAATTCATCACCATCAAGGAACAATTGACTCACAATGTTTTCATTCTAAAAGAGAAAGAAAATATTATCTTCATACACAACTATATATTTACAATTCTACATCATCCTTTCCAAAGTACAAAAGATAAAAGGGAACTAAACACTGTTAACTCTAATTAGTTGAAGAACAAAAACAAAACAAAAAACAAAATAATGAACAAAAGGCATTAGAGAGATATTCTAGTAAGAAAGCATATGGTATAAGAACAAATATTTCTATCAGTCAAATGAATATAAATAATTGACAAGAATAATAATATTACACATGCTTAGCAGAATCTTAAAAAACATTTAAAAAGACCTAAAGAGATCTGGATAAAAATTGTATCTTCTTTTGATGACTGCACTAAGTAAATCATGAAACAGTTCTCATTTCAACCAGGATATAGATTGTTAAAAGGTCAAGGAGTGTAAAATATAATAAGCTAAGACTGCACGACATAGTATAATCACAGTGGATCGTGATAAAGCATTACATTAAAGGTTTGCAAAGGTGTTAAACCTCTTTAAGAGTAACACATATTCACAAAGGTGTGGAACATTGAGTAAGCAAAACAGAAAGTATTAAAGTGCAGCAATAAATCATAAAACTTGTACATCAAAAAAATGAATTGTGGCCCCGAAGTATGAAGTTTAATAAACATAGGTGCCACCAAGTAAACATAAATAACAGTAATAATTTAAAATTGAAACAATAATAATTTTTATAAGTTGTGTGAAACAAGATTTTCAGAGATATGAATACATGTGGAGTCATATAAAAGCGAGACCACTCATGCTAAATAGTTTTGGAAATTCTATATATTTTTAACTAAAAGTATTTTACAAAAGATGATAAAGCTATTCTGTTTGCTCTAATCTCAGGATGCTCAATCCTTTTAAATGCTATTGTTAAATTTATTGAATAAGGCTAAAGATTTCTAAAGTCACATTTATATTTTTTTATTAATACATAATTTAGTCCCTTGACCTGGATGTATTTAGTTTTCTATATGTAATTATGCTAATGACAATACACATCTTAGAAAAAAATAAAATAAGCCACTTCCAGTAAATATTTAAGTTATAATATTTTCTTATTTATTAATAGGTATATACTTTTTGCATACAAAAATCAGTGTAAGTGGGGTCACAAATAGGGTGTGAGAAAGAAACGTAGAACAAAGACTTTTGGCCAAACGAGAATAACAACACGTGGTTTGGAAGGTTAAAAGTAAAAAAGACTCTCCTAAGAGATGAAAGTAATAAAATGTTGCAGTATAGGCAAGCAAAAAGGCATTTGGAGGTCCAATTTACTTGTAGTGTTTGGGGTAGAATCAAATTGCAAGGTCTAAGAGAATGAAGGAAAAACAATGGAAGTAAATAGTATTGACTATTCTCAGTTAATGACAGTTCTATTTCACTTAAAGTTGCTCAGAAAAAAAATAGCTTGCAGTCACCCTTCACCCCTTCTTTTGCTCTCACACTTCATATCCAATTTATCAGAAAATAATGCTACCTTTGCCTTCAAAATATATTCAGAATAAAACCCCTTTTCACTATCTTAACTACTAATACTGTGGACCAACTCACTATTACCTCTTGCCTAGATTACAGCAATTGCCTGAAATTTGATACCTTGCTTTGATACTTTCACCTTTAGAGCCTCTTCTTAATCCAATCACTAGAATGATCCTGTTAAAAACTAACTCAGATGTTGTAAATTTTCTGCTCAAACTATTTGATACTTCTTTTCTGGTATTGAGTTAAAGCCATCACTTCACAGAGGTGGATAGATAGCCTGTGCTCCTCATTATCTTTTATCAACCTCTTGCTTATTCCAGCAATTCCAGTATCTTTAGTGATGGCTAAATACTTCAAATCCCTGCCTCACACCCTTAACAGAGTATAAACTCCATAAGAACAAGAATGTTTAGCTATCTAGCACATAAAATAGTTCTTGACAACAAGTACAGTCTTAATAAAAATTTCTGGCTGGCCGCCTAGCTGGGGAATAGGAGAAAGAAAGAAAAGAAAAAAATATTGAGAAATTATTGATATGTTTCTATCTAAAAGGATTTAAATTTTATAAAACAAATTTTCTATTGATTCATTTGTTCATATCCATCTGACTGACAAACAATTTTGCATGATAAATTCTCCTCCTGAGTCTACCAAATAACTTAGTGAAATATTTTCTCCTAACTTTGATCAAGCTCTTTGATATAGTTAATTTTGTATACTTTAATGTCTAGAATTCATACACTTATTTTAAAATATACCCAATGACACACATTCAACAATAATATGCATTATATATTTACTATGTTGTGTTAGACACTCTGATGTTATAGAAATAAATCAAAAAGAAAGAAAATTTTGTCTTTGGGATCCTATAGTATATTTGAGGACCAAGACATACCATATAATTAAAGGCTGACAGAATACAAGATAAAAATATAAAAATTAAGACAAAGAAGAACTAAATTCTAACTAGGAGCGATTAGAAGTTTCTAAACAAAGATGTCTCTAAACAAAATTTTCTCATGAAAATTTCATTCTCAAACCAAATGCTTTTAGATTTGGGAATAACTTGAAAACAAAGAGTGACTATAGAAATAGCACAATTTAATTTCATAAAGTCAAAAAGAGATATCATGGGGATTTTTAGTTTTCCATCTTCCTCAGAGAAAAGTATTTAAATCATATAAAAAAACACATCTAATAAACTGATTTTAAAAACAACATAATAATATTAATGGAATTAGGGGATAAAATTAGATTAATCACATATGCTTTATATTATTTATGTCTACATTAATAAACCCCCTTTTTAAGAGATTGAGTAATCTTTAGATTTATTTAACCTCCATTGTCCAGGAATATGAATTCGATACAAATGGAATGGTGAACTAATGAGATTTCCTCAATTCTTTGGTAATAAAGTAATTATAGAGTTAGAAATTCATATTTATTTACTCTCTTCATAGATAATTATGATTTCATAGGTCACTTTATATTAAAAGGGGCCCAGTGTATGTATGTATGTATGTGTATGTGTATGTCTTATGTGTGTATGTGTTTTGAGATAACTATTTTCATATGTTTATTGGTCAACTGCTTTTATTGCTTGTCAATTTCTAGTTCCATCATTGTTTATTTTTTATCACTCAGTTTTCTGAAAACATAATGCCCAGTTTAGAATACAGCAAACCTGAGGTCAGGGGATAAAAAAAAAAGGACAGAGGAGACAAGGATATATTATTACAAGACAGGAATGTGAGCCTTGGGGGGAAAAAAAAACTTAAGGTAAGAATGTTAATAGTAGAATCTGTATTGAGATGTGACTTAGTCTGGAAATCATTCAGAGAATAACTATGGTTTGGACAGAGAATTTGAAGGTGAAGATGTTGAAATAATTTTTTGAAATGTTTCTTTAATTAATATGATACCATTAGTCATGTACTTTACTATTAACATAGGGCAACTTGTAACTCCAAGAAATGAGTGGAAGAGAAATCACCTACTCTCAACTGATTTTATAATAATTAAGAACAATACTAAGATATATATTATGTTCCCAAAGATAATTTTCTCCTTCTACACACATAATTTATAGTGAATATAAAATTAAAAGATGATTATTTTAAAATTGGAAATAGAATCCGAAGTACATAATGCAAGGGCCGAAGATCTATTAGTGAAATAAAAACTAGCCAACGGTGTTGCAGAGTTGACAAATTATTTTTTTCTCATTCAAATAGTCATGGAGTATTTTTAAAAATGGTTTTGAGATTTTATTTGTTAGAAGGAATGAAATTGGTCCAGCTAATTTTTTTTCTCAGATTTTTCTCCCTTAGATTTTTTTTCTTGAAAAATTACAAGGCATTTTTTTTACATGGCCTTACCATACTATTCTTTTAAAATTCAACAATTATTTTGTCATGACTATTCATTTATGAATAAAGTCTCATAACCAGTTACTAATCAACCCATACCTTTAAATTATCTGGTTTAGATGTGTAGGAAAAAATCTACCACATATTTAATTAGCTTTAAATACAGGACTTCTATGGTTTAAGTTACTGCTTGGAAGCTAAATCTGATATGCATTGATAAATACAAAATTTCTTTCATATATAGAATATCTTAAAATTTAACTTTTTGATGTTAAATTGTACATTTAACAGGGAGCATAATAATGCAATAAGAAATGTTTCTTTTTCTATAAAATTCTTTTATAGAAGTAAGCAAAAGGAAGAAAATAATGTAGAATTTTTGTATTATATAGTACGATAGCAGTTTTCCAGCAATACTGAGCTATAATTGACAAAGAACATTGTTCAAGTGTAAAGTGTACAATGTGTTAATTTGATACTTATATATTGTGAAATAATTACCACCAGAGTATTAGCTAACATCTCTATCACATCACATAATTATCATTTCTTTTTTTTGTAGTAAGAACATTTAAGATGTCCTCTTTTGGCACATTTGAAGTATCTAATATAACACTGTTAACTATAATCACAATGTTACATACACATTAGGTCCCCAGAACTTATTTATCTTATAGCTGAACTTTTATAACATTTGACCAACATTTCCCCATTTCCCCTTCCCTTGACACTTGGTAACCACCATTCTACTGTCTGTTTCTATGAGTTTGAAGTTTTTAGGTTCCACATATAAGTGAGGGCATTTAGTATTTTCCTTTCTCTTTCTGGCTTTTTCACATAGCATAATGTCCTCAAGGGCCATCCGTGTTGTCACAAATAGCAGGATTTCCCACTTTTTTTTATAGGTGAGTAAAATTCTCATATAGCTCCAATATATCTCTATCTTTAAACATTAATTTGTCTCACGGCCTTTTTATGCATGCATCTGTTGACAGACACCTAGGTTGTTTCCATACACTGTCAATTGTGACTAAAATTGCAGTGAACATGGGAATGCAGATATCTCTTTGAGATCCTGTTTTTATATATATATATATATATATATATATATATATATATATATATATGATACAAATGATGAAAAGGTACATGGAAAGGTGCTCCGCATCACTAATTATCATGGAAATGCAAATCAAAACCATAATGAGACATCACCTTATACCTTTTAGAATGACTATTATTAGAAAGACAAGAGATAACAAGTACGTGCAAGGATTTGGAGAAAAGAGAACCCTTCTGCACTGCCAGTGGGAATGTAAAGTGTTCATGAAAAACAGTACAGAGGTTCCTCAAAAAAGTCATTTAGTTTGTATCAAGGAGTGGAGCCTCTCTTCCACTCAGCTCTATGTTCTCAAAGTTGTACCAGATGTATTATATATATATTTTGATACTCAATAGTATTCTGTTACTAAAAAAAGAGACATATAATTAAAATTTCACTTATATTTGTAACTAAACTCAGTGTTCAAATAAGTAAATATTTTTAAAGCAAAGAAATATGATACAAAGATTTTTAGGCAAAAGCTGAAAATATTTTAACAGGTTCACTAGCATGTAAGTAGTAGAACAAGAAATATCTTCTATTTTGACTTTCGTGGTTAATACTCGAAAGGGCATTAACTAAATGTTATATTTTAGTCATAGTATATTTAACTTATTTGAGTAAAATAAGTTTTGAAAGTAACTTTCATATCAATATTGCAATAATTTTTAAATTTTTAAAAATTATTAAATAATATTTATATATTTTCAATTCTGTAAAAAGAATGCTGTAATGATTTGCCTTAATAAAAAGATCACGTTTTATAAAACAGATTCCTTTGTTAAAATATTTATTGAAATGTCATCTAGAAAATAAAACTAAGATGATATAGCATTATATTTATGAAACAATTATTACCATAAAAATTTATACATTGCTTTTAAAAGCTTTTTAATTCATCACTTGTTTTTCTTCATCAAAGTTATATAGAAGTACTACTGAAAACTATGAAAATAATGATTATTTTTGGAAGAAATTGCTTATAAAAATATTATTAGGATTTATATATGACAATATTAATGTTTCATATGCAATGAAATTTTAGGATTAAGCCATAATTTACATTAGTTACTTTTATTATATCTATGGTACAATATTAATTTGTTTCACTAGTCAAAGCAATAAATAAGATTTATACTTTAGACCAAGACCAAGTAAGAGGACTAGATTTATGCAGTAACCAAAAAACTAGACAGAATATAAGAAACAACTGTCTTTGAGACATGAGATTTAGGCACTAAAGGACAGTGATTCCTGGGAGATGGCAAAAAGTGAACTTTTCTACTATATTAACTTGCAGCCTTAGACAATTTCTAGGCTGTGGTATAAGGAGTGTAAGCCAAGGAAGATCTCAGCAAACTCCCTGAGCTGAGGCGATAGAGCTCTGAGACTGAGGTTTTTCTAAGGCAGTTAGAGTTTGCAAGATAGCATCAGAGAGGAGACAACTTGACAGAGAAAGAAATGCATATAAATTTAGAGGGTCCTCCTTAAATATTCAGCAAAATACTGATCAGTATGGACATTTGAGGAAACTACCTAAGCAAAGGAAAGAACCATCTAAAAAAATTGAAGATAAACACTACTTGTCACTCACATAAGTCAACAGAAGGGTAACAGTTTTCACTAAGTAAATGTGAAATCTCAAAATTCACAGGGTTTTGTTGAACACCTTCTTTGCCTGAGGCTGAACAGCTCTGGTTTGCCAAACAGACTTTAATAGTAAGACCCTAAAGGATACAATTGTTTCCAAATAATGAAAGTGCCTCCAAGAAAAAATAGCACAAGAATATTTGTAGAATTAAAATATGAAGCAAACGACATAACATTCATAATGTCTGGCATTTAATAAAAAAAAAAATACCTGCCATGCTAAAAAAGAGAAATAAGAACCATAATTAAGAAAACAATTATATCAATCAAAACTTACCCAGAATAACACATTGAGGTTACCGGACAAGTACATTCAACCATAACTGTATTTCCTATGTTCAATAAGTTGAGTAGACAATATGTAAAATATAAAAATATTATACTATATTATCTGAGGTGAAAAACACACTAGATAAAGTTGGTTGTAAACTAGGCTTTGGAGAAGAAAAGACATGGTAATAGAAATTATTCAAAATAAAACATACCTTAAAGACATGGCAATAGAAATTATTCAAAATAAAACATAGAGAGAAGCAAGAATTTAAAATAATAAAAAAGAATACGTAAGCTGGAGAACAAAACAATATCAATAAATAACTCTAGACTATTTACAGAAATTATGGATGAAAATTTCTAAATATTATAAAACTCATGGATCCAAGAAGATCAATGAAACAGAAGAAACATGAGGAATATTTCACTAAAGCACATCATCAAATTGCTTAAAATTAATGATAAAGAAAAATTTTAAAAGAAGCCAGAGAATTCAGAGGAAGATGGTAGACTAGGTAAAAGCAGGGTTCTCCTCCTCTCAGGTCAGCATTGAAATTACAACCAAATTATAAAATAGTCAACGTGGAGAATCATTTGAAGTCCAGCTGATCTTAACACCTACCTCTGATAATATAAAGGAGCCACATCGAAGCTGGTAAGAGAGACAAAGTTGCAAATTGGGCTAGACCTGTACCTGCGCCTAGCGGAGGATCACCGGGAGGGAGAATGAAGCTGCAGAGGCTCCCTTGAAGGAGGCGGGGTGGGGGGCGGGTCTTGTCCTCATTTGGGGGCTCCCAGCCCAGGGTCCCAGCCCAGGGAAAAGGAGATTCCAGTAACTCTGACTGTATAAAACAGAGGGAAATGTGGCCATCTGGATGAGATGGAAATGGACTGAAACCTTAGACATCCCTTTGAAGGGTTCAGGAAAAGACTTTCTGACCCGTGGCCACTCACCCAGAACATCAGCAGTGGGTCAGAGGTTCACACAGGATTCATACTGAGAAAGTCTGCATTATCTGGCACCTGAACAAGGGCTGGAAGGTCAGACACCCCTGTGCCTTAGACCAGACCCTCTACAGGGCAACCTACAGATGGTATCAGCTTGACTATACAGACCTCTCCCATAAGGCCATTAAGAAGCATTGGCCTGCAGGGATCAGCCCCGCCCACACAATTTGCAGATTGCCCAGGGCTTTCATTGCTGGATGGCTGCCACGCCCTGTGCCAATTCAGGCCCAATCATTCACAGTGACCAGCTCTCCCAGTGTGCATTTCCAAGACAGTTTTAGGAAGATTAATGCTGCCAACACAAACTTGGGCAGATATCGGAGATCTGTGGGCCAGTCCCAGACAGCAGCTGGTCTTACTGTGATCTACAACTTCTGCTGGAACACGCAAATTGTTCCAGAAGTTGCAGCAAGACTGAAGCTGTATTGATCTGATTGCCATTGTCTCTCTGAGACCCCACCCCAACTTACCCACAAATTTCCCCAGAAGGCTCATTGATAGCTAACCACCACAGCTCTGCCCCTCCTCCCTAGATCTCCCAATCCACATCCACAACAAACTTTGGCTAGCACAGGGCAGGCACTGTGCAGAAATCAGTGGCAGGCAGACCTCTGCTGCCTGCAAGAGTTGCAATATTGGGTCTGGGGAGTGAAGGGGTCTGTGGGACCACCTCAGGGGGCAGCTGGTCTCACTGTGATCTGTGACTACAGTGGAAAGCCCAGGCACAGAAGGTGCAGCAAAACTGAGGCTGTATTGGTCAGATGGCCCTTGTCTCCCTGAGAACCCTGCTCAATGTAAGCCATAAAATGCCTGCAGCCCATTGATAGGCAGCCTCCTGTGCTCTGCTTGGCTCTGGGGTTCTGCAGTCTGCACAGGCAATAGATTTGGCTAGCACAGTGAGTGCATTTTCGGGAAAATAGTTGTGGGCAGACCACTGCTGCCTATAAGAGCTGCAATATCTCTTTTGGGGATCACAGGGTCTATATTGGCCTGACAGCCCTTGTCTTCCAGAGCTCCTGTCCCATCCAATACACAAAGTGACTGCCCATGTTGATAGGCAGCTGCCCCTGCCCTGGGATGGTACATTCAGGCCCAATGTGGGCAGAAGCTTGCCTTGCTTTAAGTGGAAACTTGTACAGGGAGCCACAGACACAGACACAGACAGAGACACAACATTGCAGTGGCAGGGGAAATTTACTCAATAGATCCAGAAGACTCCCGGGGTCCCTGCGCCACCCAACACACATATCACCCAGAGGCTCATCCAGTTTCAGATTCAAATAATAGGTAGTGTCAAACCTGGAGGAGCACTGGTCCCTCTGTTAAATTGCCATAGGTCAGGGACAGGGGATAACTGGACTTCTGCCTACAACGTTGTCTCTTCCACTTACCTATAGATCCAACATAGGCAACGACCATCTTCTGATCACTTTGTAGTTCCCATCAGGTAGCCCTGAGCAATCAAAAGCAGCAGCTGACCTTGGCCTACTGGGGTGCCCCTCCCAAGGGACCATAAAGCCAATGCACCAGAAGGCTTGCATCAGACCACAACAGAGCAACTCCTGACTATCCCCATTAGTGGTACACACAAAGGGTGGTCTCAACAAGTACACAAGCCTGCTAGGGCAAATCCCACTCAGTGGGGTCAGCCTCTGCACAGCAACTCTTACCCTAGGGATGCAGCCAATTCCCACAACTAGGCAGCCTGAATGTTAATCCCATCCATTGATATACAAATAACAATAAAGGTGTGGTGACAACAGAAGATCACACACAATCCACATAAAAATCATGTCCTAAGCTCCTGGCATAGGGGATCAAGGAGACTGTATCAGTGGGTCACTCAGGACACCTTCCACATTAGGCTATCTGGACAATGTTGAGAGACAATACAAATATTCCTGACACATAGAAATGAACTGACACATAGAAATGGTTATAAGGATGCTCAACAAACTTATGGGGAGAATGGATGAGCACAATGAGAACCTCAATAAGAGATAGTAAGCATAAAAAAGGACATAGAAACCATAAAAAAAGAACCAGACAGAAATGAAGAATATAATAACTGAAATGAAGAATACACTAAAAGTATTCAACAGTAGTTTGGATGAATCAGAAGATTGAATCAGCGAACTGGAAAACAAGGTAGCAGAATACACCCAGTCAGAACAACCAAAAAAAAAATTTTTTTTTTTAAATGAGAATAGTTTAAGACACTTCTGGGACAACATGAAATGTAACAATATCTGGATCATAGGACTACCTAAAGGAGAAGAGAGTGAGCAAGTGACTGAGAACCTATTTGAAGAAATAACGACAGAAAACTTCTTTAACCTGGCGAAGGAATTAGACATACAAGTTCAGGAAGCACAAAGAGTCTGAAAAAAGAGGAATTCAAACAGACTCACACCAAGACACATTATAATTAAAATGCCAAAGGTCAAAGACAAAGAGTGACTCTTAAAAGCAGCAAGAGAAAGGCATCTAGCTACTTAAAATGGTACCCTTGTAAGAATATCTGCTGATTCTTCAATGGAAACTTTGTAGGCCAGAAGGGACTGGCAAAAAGTATTCAAAGTTATGAAAAACAAGAATCTACAACAATGAATACTCTCCCCAGCAAGGTTTTTGATTAAAATGGAAAGTGAGATAAAGAGCTTCCCAGACAGGAAAACCTTAAGGAATTCAATCACCAAAAAGCTAATATTACAAGAGATATTAAAGGGATTTCTGTAAAAAGAGAAGAGGTAAAAAAGAAAACAGAAATAACAAAAATGAATAATATAATGGATGTAACTATGTAACTATCAGTAATCACTATAAATGTAAATGGATTAAATGCTCCAAACAAAAAATATTGGGTAGCTGAATGGATAAAAAAACAAGCCCTATGCATATGCTGTCTTCAAGAGACCCACTTCAGATCAAATGATAGTCACGGGCTGAAAGTAAAGGGATGGATAAAGATAGTTCACGCAAATGAAAATGAAAAAAAAAAAGTTGGGCTAGTGATACTAATATTAGATAAAATAGACTTTAAAGCAAATAATAAGAGATAAAGAGGGGCATTACATACTGATAAAAAGATTGATAAATCAAGAGGACATAACCCTAGTAAACATATATGCACCCAGCATAAAGCAATTATTGACTGACATAAAAGGAGAGATCAACAGTAATACACTATAGTAGGAGACTATAACACCCCATTAACACCAATGGACAGATCTTCCAGGCAAAAAATCAACAAGGAAATAATGGGCCTAAAAGACACACTAGAACAGACAGATTTAAAAGATATTTTCAGAGCATTTTACCCCAAAGCAGCAAAATATACATTCATTTCAAGTGCATATGAAACATATTTCAGAATTGACCACATGTTAGGACACAAAACAATTCTTAATAAATTTAAGAAGACTGAAATCATATCATCCATCTTCTATGATCACAATGGTATGAAACTAGAAATCAACTATAAGAAAAAAACTGAAAAATACACAAACGCATGGAGCTAAATAACATGCTACTAAATAATGAATGGGATTATCAATGAGATCAAGGTAGAAATCAAAAGATACCTAGAAACAAATAAAAGTGAAAACACAACTCAAAATCTATGGGACACATAGAAAGCAGTCCCAAGAAAATTTATAGCAATACAGGCCTACCTCTAGAAACAAGAAAAAGCTCAAATAAACAATCTAATCTTATACTTAAAGAACTAGAAAGAGATCAGCAAACAAAGCCCAAAGTAATAGGAAAAAGAAAATAATAAAGATCAGAGCAGAAATAAATAAAATAAAGTCTAGAAAAATAATATAAAAGATGAATGAAACCAAAAGCTGATTCTCTGAAAAGATAAAAAAATTGACAGACTCTTAGCCAAACTCATCAAGGAAAAAAGAGAGAGGACTCAAATAAATAAAATCAGAAATGAAAAAGAAGAAATAACTATGGGCCCCACAGAAATACAAAGAATCATAAGAAAATACTACTAGCAATTATATGCCAACAAATTGGACTATCTGGAAAAAATGGGCACACTCCTAGAAACATTCAATCTCCCAAGACTGAGTTAAGAAGAAACAGAAAATTTGAACTGACCAATTACCACCAATGAAATGGAATTAGTAATCAAAAACCTCCCAGAAAACAAAAGTTCTGGACCAGATGGCTTCATAGGCAAATTTTACCAAACATTCAAAAAAGAATTAACACTTATTCTTCTCAAACTGTTAAACAATAAATTCCAAAAAATTGAAGAAGAGGTAAAGCACCCTAACTCTTTTTATGAGGCAACCATTACCTTGAGTCCAAAACCAGACAAAGACATTACAAAAAAAGAAAACTGTAGGCCAATATCTTTTATGAAAATTGATGCAAAAATCCTCAACAAAATATTAGCAAACTGAATTCTGCAATACATTAAAAATATCATACAACATGATCAGGTTGGATTTATTCCTGGAATGCAAGTTTGGTACAATATCTGCAAATCAATTAATGTGATATACCACATTAACAAAATGAAAGATAAAAACCATATGATCATATAATAGATGCAGAAAAAGCATTCGACAAAATCCACCATGGGTTTATGATGAAAACTCTTGGCAAAGTAGAAACAGAGGTATCATATGTCAATATAATGAAGACCAGATATGACAAACATACAGCTAACGTCATATTTAATGAGGAAAGGCTAAAAGCATTTTCCTTAAGATCAGGAACAAGACAAGGATGCCCATTTTCACAACTCCTCTTCAATATTGTATTGGAAGTCTTAACCACAGCAATCAGACAAGAAAGAGAAATAAAAGTTATTCATGATACTATAAATAGAAAACTCTAAAGATTCCACCAAAAACTGTTAGAAATTATCAATAAATTCAGTAAAGTAGCAGATTACAAAATAAATACTCAGAAGTCAGTGGCATTTTTATACATTAATGATGAACTTCGAGAAAGAGAAATTAAAAAAAATCCCATTTACAATTGCATTGAAAACGAGAAAATACCTGGTAATCAAATTAATCAAGGAGGTAAAAGACCTGTTCTTAGAAAATTGTATCATTGAAAAAAGAAATTGAAGAAGATACAAATAAATGGAAACATATACCGTGCTCATGGGTAGAAAGAATCAACATTAGTAAAATGGCCATATTACTCGAAGCAATCTATAGATTCAATGCAATTCCAACCAAAATACCAATGACATTTTTTGGAGAGCTAGAACAAATAATCCTAAAATTTTGGAGAGCTAGAACAAAAAATTCATAAAAGACCCCGAATAGCCACAACAATCTTGAGAAAGAAGAACAAAGTTGGAGGTATCATACTACGTGACATCAAACTATACTACAAGGCTAAAGTAATCAAAACAGCATGGTACTGGCATAAAAATAGATGCACTGATCAATAGAACAAAAGAGAGAGCTCAGAAATAAATCCACCCCTATATGCTCACTTAATATATGACAAAGGAGGCAAGAACATACAATGGGGTAAAGATAGTCTCTTCAATAAATGGTGTTGGGATAATTGGACAGATACATGCAAAAAAAAAAAAGAAAGAAACTGGACCACCTTCTTATACCATATATAAGAATAGACTAAAAATAGGTTAAAAACGTAAATGTAAGACCCAAAACCATAAAAAACTTCTAGATGAAAATATAAGCAGTAAACTCTCTGATATTTCTAACAATAATTTTTTTCAGAAGTGTCTCCCCAGCAAGGGAAACAAAAGAAAAAAATAAACAAATGGGACTACATAAAACTAAAAAAGTTTTTGTATAGCAAAGAAAACCACCAACTAAACAAAAAGACAACAGACTAATTGGGAGAAGAAATTCACTAATGATACATCTGATAAGAGGTTAATATCCAAAATATATAACGACCTCATACAAATCAACAACAACAACAACAACAAAACAATCCAATTAAAAAATGGGCAAAAGACCTGAACAGATACTTCTCCAAAGAGGAAATAAACATATGAAAAGATGCTCAAGGTCACTAATCTTCAGAGAAATACAAATTAAAGCTACAAATTAAAATGAGATATCACCTCACATCTGTCAGAATGACTATCATCTATAAATCAAAGAACAAGTGTTGGTGAGGATGCAGAGAAAAGAGAACCCTCATTCTTTGTGGTGGTATTGCAAATTGGTAGAGCCACTACAGAAAACAAAATTAAAGATGGATATATCTTTGACCCAGCAATTACACTTCTGGGTATTTATACAAAGAAAACCAAAACAATAATTCATAATAAACTATGCACCCCAATATTCATGGCAGCACAATTTACAATAGCCCAGATTTGAGAGCAATTTAAATGCTCATCAAGAGATGATTGAATAAAGAAATTATGATTCATATATACAATGGTATATTACTCGGCCATTAAAAAAATGAAGTCCTACCATTTGCAATGACATGGATGGACCTAGAAGTTATTATGATGAGTGAAATAAGACAGACAAAGATAAATACCATGTGATTTCACTTATATGAGGAATCTAAGGAACAAAAAAAACAAACCTATCAAATATACAAATATAGGGGATAATTTGCTGATGGACAGAGGAGAAGGGTATTGGGGGCTGGGAGAATGAGGTGAAGGATTAAAGAAGCATAAATTAGTAGTTGATAGATGGTCATGGGGATGCATGGCATAGAGAATGCAGTTAGCATTAATATATTGGCTAGATGAAAAACTAGAGGAGAGAAGGAGCAATTAGGGGGATCATTTTATAAACTATATAAATGTCTAACTAATGTGCTGTATACTTGAAAAAAAAAAATTTTAAATTACAAAAAAGAAGTCAGAGAGAAATGGTACATTGAATAGAGAACAAATATATAATGAGTGACAATGAATTCCTTGCCAAAACAATAGAAGACAGAAGACTGTGAAGCAAGATCTTTAAAGTACTAGGGAAAAAGAAGTCAACCCAGAATTCTACACTTATTCAAAATGTATTTTAAAAACAAAGGAAAAATAAGGACTTTTTCAGACGTAAAAGAGCTGAAAGAATTCACCACCAGCAGACCCAAACTCCAATAATTGCTGTAGACCCATGTAATTCAAGCCCATGTTGTTCAAAGGTTAATTGTAATTTTGGGGTATCATCAATTAGACATGATGTATTATTAATAATTGATATGGTTAAATAAGAAAGATATTTTTCAACTATTTTTTCAGTATACCTTTTTGAGAGGGACTTATCTTTAATTTTAATAGTTAAAGTTGTTCATTTTTTTCAACAAAGTTGAAATGCCTACTATGTGCCTGATAACTTGTTGCATGGTATAGATATAAAAATTAAAGTAGATCCTACCATAATGTACACCAACAATTTATGGACACCACATAATGTTATAAATCTTAACACAGAAGAATGAACAAATTAAATTAATAATGGTATATTAGAAAAGCATAAAGAGAAGGATATTCCAGGGAAGGAGACTCAAGTATGTAATCTATATGTAATCCATTTAGTAGATTTAGGGAGCCAGAGAGTAGTTCAGTGTTACATAAACTTGGGTCATGAACATCAAAGATACAATTGGAAACACATGGGCCATTCCTTTGGAGATATAAGAACACTTTGTGAAATAAGCAAATTTTTGTTTGTTTAATTTCTAAGGAATTGTGGAAATATAAATGATACATTTTATCCAGTATTTCTGGTATTGACATGATATAAATTATGCCAGGGAATTTAATTAATTTTTTTTAAAAAATCACAATAAATAGCATTATCCATTTACCCTTATAATATGTATTATCTTAAACTTATTCAGAAGTTGATTACTAAAATTTGAATATGTCACTTTTTTTTCTTAAAATATTCTATAATCAATGGGATTACCACTAAATTTAATGGGACCTTTTATTTACAATGTATTTTAGTAAATTGATAACAATAATAATGATCAAAGGATAACAATTTATTTATAGCAAGATAATTCTTTAGGATTTGATAAGTGAAAGTCTTTATTTAAATGATGATAATTACATCTCTTTGACAAAAATCTATTGGCTCTCAACTGTACCTTGTTTTATGTACAGTAAAGGGGTTTTAACAAAAGTATGTCTCCATAACTGCTAGTCAAACAATAACAGTTAATAGAAGTTTTATCCAGTGCTATTAAGGTATTAATTAACAATTTATAGTGAAAAGGAAAAGCATGATAATTAAAAAGTCAGAAGCTAATAAAGAAAGTGAGTGAAGTAACTGCAGGAAAGCTGTTTCCATGCAATCATCATAAATAAACCAAAAGAGTAACTATCCTTTTAACAAAGCAACTCTGTATCGGAGAATCAAACAGCAGAAACTGGAGGGGACTTATAGTTCATCATTCATTCTATTTCACCAGACTGCATCTCCATGCCCTCCCGATCAAGGAGGTAATTGATACTTAGATTTTATAATTTAATGCTTCATTAAGAAGGCTCCATTCTGTCAGAGTGTGATTTTTTAAATTTTCTACTAAACAAAAGGTAATTCTGAATTATTATCAAAGACACATGGAAACAGAGACATGTAGATATGAAAAATGTAAGCTTGATCTTAACATGAGTGACCCAATTTTCATCTATTGAATATAATTTTAGGACACAATGAACTTTGTGCTGCCAAAACATTTGGTTCACAACCTGCTGTTATGTTGATGATTCGTCATAAAAGAGTGATTTTTCCACTACCAGAGTCACTTTAGTTAAGCAACAAGAGGAGCTAATTACTAATCACAATAACCCAATAGGTGATGATAGATAGATGATAGATAGATAGATAGGTAGGATACAAATAGAGATATTGAGAGAAATAAAGATAGAGATGATACATATCAGTTTATGTTTCAAAAAACACTTTCATGTATTTTGTCTCATTTAAACAAAAGAACCAATGTGTTAAAAATCTGTTATCTTCCAGGGAAACTTACATACACAATCTCATTTAATCTTAACAACATCAGTGACTCAAATACTCAACTAGGCTTACACTTGGTGTCTTTTTTTCCTGGTCCAATAATTTTCATGTGAAACCATATTCTGTTAATTAAATGCATGATACCTAGAAAAAAGAGGATCCAAGATCCAAGACCATTTCTCACTAGCACATTCTAGTTAATTACATTATCTGATTATTATTATAGTTTTTCTGAAGGTAAATTTTGCCCTATCATCAAGGGATATGTTCTTAACTCTGAATGTGTACGTGTGAGTGTGTGTGTATGTATGGTAACTGTATGTGTGTTGAGAGTGAGCATGAATAATAGTTGATGAATGTCAGAGAGCATCAGATAGCTGGTGGGGTTAGACTCAGTGGAGCTGAGGATATGTCTACCTTTTTTGTCATTTTATTTCCACACCTGGTAGAGTGACTGGAGAGCAGGTGTTCCACAAATATTTGTTTAATGATTTATAGGGAATCAGAATGAAAATCACCACAATCAACAAATGTCACAAATTTTGCTATTTCTGCATCATATCAGATAAGACGCCACACATAACATTTTGTTTTGTTTCAATTTTGCTTAGCCTTTAATAATAAATAAGTATCTAAGTCTCTGTATATATCTTAGCCCTTCTTCATTCTTCAGGTAATCATACTCAGGCAACCTCTGGTTATGCTCGATGCTTAGTACAGAGACTAATACATGGCAGAATGGGGGAGGTTGGTGATATACTAAAAAGTATAGCAATTTATTAACCTGTTTTGTGCCTCCATTTCTCTTGTGTACAGTAGGGATTACAATAGTATCTATCTTATAAGATTGTAGTGAGGATTAAATTATTATTATTATACGAGATTTATATTCTGCCAAATAAATAAATTCTTAATCATACTACATGTAAAATAATATAACACATCCAAAAGAATCAAAGTATAAATTTCTACTTTTGATCTATTAATCTTTAAGTAGCAAGTGATTAAGTTTATATAGAAAAAAATAATAGAAAAATATAGCTAATTATAGATCAACAGT
This sequence comes from Macroglossus sobrinus, assembly GCA_004027375.1. Taxonomy (NCBI): domain Eukaryota; kingdom Metazoa; phylum Chordata; class Mammalia; order Chiroptera; family Pteropodidae; genus Macroglossus; species Macroglossus sobrinus. The sequence continues at coordinate 27,868 of PVKZ01001947.1, read as the reverse complement.
GCTGGGAAACTTACTACAGTCTTTCAGTTCTTAAAAAATATTTGTGAAATGTAGATTTTGTTCTAACTAAACCTCTCCCACACTTAAGATAACAGTATTTGATAATTTTGGAACAAAAGTGAAATGCAAAAGCGACAACTATCATGACATCTATTGTCTTTACTTTCGGGTTTTCCAAACTGTTATTGAAATAGATGTACTTTCATCTCAGTGTTCCTAGAAACCGCATAGTTTTAAAAGTGTGTTGACTTAATGCACTCACAGAAGACATTCTGTCAGTATTTGTTGAACATGCTTTGCCAAACTTTTTATCAGTTCTGCCAGACGATAACACAATGAGAACATATACTGTCATGTAGTTACTCTTACGGTAAAGGGGTAGTGACTTGGTGAGGTGTAGAGACAGGTGGTTGTATAGAAGTTAACTTCATATAAGAGTAAATTTAATTGTGATGAGCATTCAGACAACTTTTTTAAAAAAAGTTTTCAATAAAAATATAAAAGTCTATACAAATTCCTAAAAAGTCAATTTGATTAAAATTGTGGGGAATAGTGTCCTAACTAAAATACTGAAATAAGAGCTTCCTTCTCTCTCTCTCTCATCATTCCCAGCTCCCAACAGGATCCTGTGATCAAATGGCTTCACTGGTGAACTCTATCAAACATTTAAAGAACAATTAATGCTAATCCTCAAACTCTTCTAAAAAATTGAAAAGCAGAAGATAATTCCTAAGTCATTTTATGAGGCAAGCATTCATTACCCTGATACTAAATTTCATGATTAAATATTCTTTTTTTTCTGATTCACACAAAAAAATGTCATTTTAAAGCAGCCACTTTTTTCCTAAATAGCGAATATATATTTAAATAATTGTGAAAAGCAATTGAAAAATCTTTTTCTAGGTACACATCTTACTCAATATTGACAATGTTTTAATATCTCATTATGCTGTAAATTGAGGTCATTCTGGTTTTATTCCAAGAAAATGTACTACTAACAACAAAGAAAATGGTTTTAAATATACATATTCATCAATTCAGTGCTTTTCAATTGGGGAAGGGCTTCAGAATGATTTGGGATTTTTTCATTCCTTTCTTCTTTTGTATAAATTCCATTTTTAATGAAGAACTGTTATATCCTTCAGGTAGACTTTTGAAATAGATTTTTTTTTTAAAAAAAAAAAAAGGAAAATCATTGCTTAAGTGAATAGGATTCTGAAAAAATAAGCACATCATTCTGAGTTGAATATTCCAAAAATTCAGAGTGATCTTTCCACTCATTCTAAATTATACAAACCTTATATGATTTCCTTATATGATTTATATGCATTATAAATCATATCTCATTCATTCATTCATTTTTCTTAATATATATTATTGAATAGCCAGTCATGTACTAGGATATAGTAATGTATATTGAGGCATATGGTGAGTGAAAAGACATACTCATCTAATAATCTTATATTTTTCAATATTATTTAAGATAGGTCTTATTAATGTAAAGAGGATGTAATCGTACAACTATAAGAAACACTTAAAAATGGATGAGTAATGAATATATATATGCAAATAAACTATAATTGCTATAGGATATAAACTGGAAATTCAGGACATAGAGTGTATATGTTCATGTAGCACACACTTTCATAATTAGATATTCACATATTTCATGTGTGGAAAAAGCAAAGTAATATATTTTAGTATTATCAAAGTTGGTACTCCTTAATAGTCCACTATTTACAGCCAAACTGCATAGTTTTGAATACTTTTCCCATACAGCTTCACACTTCTCTGATAAGAGTATACAAATTTCGGAGATCTGAAGATCATTGAACATGCATCTATTGGTTTATATTCTTTTGAAGAAAGTAATCTGCCTTCTTTTGAAATATATTCCTGTTTCTCTAAATGCTCCACCACATCCCTCAGTACCAATGCCTTTTTTTCTGACTTGTTTACAATTTCTCTTACCTTAGAAAATAATAAGGGAAAATGTGACATTGGTCCTTCATTCAAATCTAGACATGCAGCTCAACTCCGAGGGTTTGCATTGTCCCCCTATAATCTGTACATATGACCTATGTATCTTCATAATGAGTTCTTGATAAAAGCATATCAGAGTCATGCAGTTGTCAGTTTTAACCAAAACTGTATGGAAACTGTATTAGAATTCACAATATCAAATCCAGGTTTTTATAAAGAGAGAGTTTAAAAAAAAATGTCTACGTATCTTCAAAAGAAGGAAACAAAAGTTTCTGAGAACTTATCCTAACCATCTCTTTAAATTTCTGGGGCAAGATAACACTACTACATCTCAAGTATTCTGAATAGTGAATAGAAAGACATGCTCTGTAAAAGACATCATCAAAGTCAACTACTTAAAATTTATATTGAGTGCATTCTTAGGACTTTTACTCGGGTATAACTGCAAGTTTCATTTTTATTCCAGGTATATTCATCATCGAGAGTTCATTTAAAGTGAATTGAATTGTTGAACAAAATTTGTGTTAGCCTAGAACACTAAATGTGAAAGCAGAAAATAGTTTGCAAGGTGGTGTGAAATGGAGTTTTATACAGGACATTGAAGCAGCCATGTGCAAACTTTAAGTTGACAGGTGAGCATGCATGCATCATGGTTTTCTAAAATATATGTTGTTTTTTGCCTGCTTTATGAAGTGAGATGTTTTGGTGTTATGTTTTAGAGAGCGAGATTGATAAAAATTGTTTTTTGCCTCTCCATATGTAAGTGGGCATTCGGTGGTATAAAACACATTTCACAAGACATTGGTATCTTAGAAATCTTTTGTTTTGACTTTGTGTTTTTCTGTGTGATCTCATTCCAATCTTTATTCTCCACCTTCGTTATTTCCTTTTTTTCTTTATTCGAAATTATAAAACAACATTGCTAAAATATCACTCTATTACTTCTTTCAAAGGATTTTCCCCTTGGTAATTGTTATTCCATTTAAGGCTTATTTTTACTAATTCCACTCATTTTTCATATCTAATTTTATTTTCTACTCAATTACAAAGAATTTCCTTTACTCTGACTTATCACTTGGGATTGAATTACTTTCATCTTTCTTTAAAAGTTAAAGAACACTATTATTCAGAATTCTGAGTTTCTTTTTCTTTTTTCTTTTTTTTTTTTTTTGATGCTGTGTGATTCCCATCATTTTTTTTTTCTGTTGGCTGTGATGGTGGGGAGAGGGGTAATAAAGTGTCATAAAACTATATTTTAATTCATGGCAGAGCAAGTTCTTTCACTGTGTCAAGAGCAATACTATCTCTGTAAAGCTGTTTTAATTAGCCATTTAACACTAGTGCGTAGGTGGCATTAAGTTCACATAGCACATGTCATTTTTGTGCATTCATACATTTCAAAGACTACATTTATAAGTAGAATCTATAGTGAAATTTTGGGAAAAATTGTGTGCAGCTTCTTTGAAATCCATAGGGACTTATTATACTCTGTTCATTTACTTGTACTTCTAATTAAGCATTTTGCTTACAGCTGACTTGGCTAATCTCTCTTACTATTAGAAACAACAAATGTGTATGTATGTGTATGTGTGCATGTGTATGTTTTGTGTATGTTTATGCTTGTATGCATAATGTGTAAGTCATATTTAATGATAAGTATGTTCTTTTAAAAGTGCACATTTAGACATATATGAGTTTAATGAAAGAATCTTTGTTGACACAATATTTCATAAAGGACTTATAAAAGTGATAAAGCAAATACATAAAATTTTTTAAATCTTCAGTTCTATCCCGTAAGCTATTTACATACTAATTTTGAAATAGACATTGAGAAATAATATATTTTAAAATATATCTTTGTTTAGAAAAAAGAAAACTAATTAACCTACCTGCAAGGTTGGTATTTTAAATCTATCAAGTATTAATACACTTATACAATAATTAGAAGACCAGTTTGTAATTTGAATATCAGACTTAAATTCAGAAAGCTTATCATACATATATCTTTGTATTGCTCACTTCACATATCACTACATTAAATCTTCTCATAATTTACCTAATGCAATTCTTTCTATGGATGTTAAAGTCCCAAAGCTAAATGTCTTAGAGAAGACTTTGCAGATTTCCTTTACCATTCACTTATTTTTCCATAATATTAATTTGAATCACCTGTCATGAAGCACAATCCTTTCAAGCTACAAAGGTACTATGAATATGTAACTGACATGCGTTGACTTGAGAAGAAAAGCCATTCCTTGTTTCTTTTAAAAAAAAGTATAATAAAGGAGGAAACTTAGCTGTGATTTATTCTTAAGTGTGTGAAGTTTAAGAGACTGATTGGAATTGTTGCTTTTCAATGACTAAATATAACCATTGCAAATTAAAATCAAAATAAATTTAAAGCGGATGATATTTCTAATAATTATTTGATAATTGATAAACAAAATTAAATGAGGTTAGCAATGTCAAAGTCAATATATCAAATTTCACTATGTCTATCATAAATATTAAATGTAATAAGGTATTTTTGATGGTATTTGGCTAGCAGTCACTTTGTGAAATGAATGATTCTATAAAATGATTGACTAGAGCTTGTCAAAAAAAACTTGGATTCTGTGGCCACAACAGGCCATAGAATTGTAATAAGTTTAGATTTGATGATGCTTTTATATTTTTAAAATAGGCACATTCACTTTAATGTCTATACTATAAAATGATATTCTAAAAGTTGTATAAAGTCCAAATTGTTAATTTTATTTATTAACATGTTTGCAATGCTACTCTATAACCTGAACAACAAAAATTTAATAACAAGACAAAACTTATACAATCAAGGAAAAATTGACTCACAATGTTTTTGTTCTAAAAGAGAAAGAAAATATCTTTATACACAACTATATATTTACAATCTTACATCATCTTTTCCAAAGTACCTTTTTCAAGGACTTTTTTATTGCCTGATTTATTTCTTGGTCCATCAAAAACTCCTCTGACTCTTTAGCAAATGTTATTTAAAAAAATTTTCTTTAAGAAAAATGAAACAAAACAACAAAACCCAAACAACAGATAAATATCTCCCCCATAAAATACTTATTTTAACAAGTTCAGAGTAATAATTTGTTAAAATAAAAACAACAAACAATAACAACAAATACTAATGATCAAAGAGTTTGTGCAGAGGTTCACTCATTATTTTTTAGTACGTAAAAATTTGCTTCTGATTACATATATTTATTCATTTTCTCATTTTTATTAAATAAGTACTTAATATCTACCACATGTTAGGTATAATGCTAGCCAATGGAGATACAATAGTTAAAAAAATTTATAAAGGAAGATTCCCCCTGAAGGAATTTACAGCAGATATGTAGGAAATGGTAATACAACAGTATATAAAGCTATACTATATGTACATATATATGCATGTACATATATACACACATACATATGTACGTCTATACATACTCACATTTGTGTGATGCTTCATGGTAAATATTAAGAAAAAAATATTGTAATTAATGTTAAACACTCTTTTTTAAAGAGTAGAGACACTGTCATTACTACTATACAAAGTGTACTTGATATCTCAGTCAATTCAATAAGACTAAGGAAACAAATGGGAGGTACTAATAATTACCAATAAAAAATAAAAACTATTGCCACAATCTCATATAACAAAGAAAATATGTTTATAATCTCAGAATAAAAGTTGATTTATTTAAGAAGACAAAATTCAGCCACATCATAAAAATTTTATGACTGTTATTACATTGCAAGAGTGTCACTATATAATGAAAAAAGGGTCAATTCATTCAGAAAGTATAATAATCTCAAAGATGCATACAACTAATAAAATAGCCAAAATTTTACATATAAAAATTCACAGAACCAGAAGAACATTTGTATAGTAATTACCAAAGTAGGAAATATCAGTGTGATTTTCTCAATATTGACAGGTCATGTGGAAAAAAATGTACAAGTATAGAATATTTAAAGAACACAATAACATAGGCTTAATGGACATATATAGAATATATGGAGAATATTCCATATGTATTCTCAAGCTTATTTAAGGTAATTTTTAAAATGTCCATATACTTTGAATTAATTATAGAACTTACATAAAGAAATGACAAAGAATTATGTTTTGTGACCATAATCTAATTTCATTTAAAATAAATAAATAACATAGATTAAAATTATACATTTCAAATTATAACATATAAACAATGTATAATTAAAGAATATATCACAATGGGATTTTTAAATATTTAGAATTGAATAACAAAAATAGATCATATCAAATGTAGAAGGATGTAGTGAAAGCAGTACTTAAAGTAACATTTATAGCTTCAATAAATTTAGAAAAGGAGAATGGCAGACATAATTAAGCTAGTATCCAAATTAAGAAGTGAGAAAACATAACAGAATCTACTTGAAAAAATTAGAAAGATAGAAAAAGTAAAGTGATGAAGAAAAAAATTAAGAAATTTGGTAATAAAGACACAATAGAGCAGATCAATGATGTCAACAGATGATCTAGAGAAGTGTAAACCCCTTTTAGATGTGTAGACAGAGATAATGTAGTGAGTAGTTGGATATATTTGAGCTGAAAGGAAATTAGTGGGTAAATTTGTCCTTTTTTTTATTTTTTGGCAAGAGGTAAGCATGTGATTATGAAGCAATAAAAAGGTAGTTTTAAGACAGAAGAGTGAACATTGAAAGGAATAAAGTCCCTGTGAAGCTAGAAATTTTTTCAACCAAATTCTCTGACACCCAAATCAGGTCCCATCTAATTTTGTTTGATCTTTTGTCCACGATTGGCTCGTGATTATTGAAGCCAGCCTTCTCAGATCCTCTTACAAAGTTAATTTCTGTAGCTCGGAAAGCTTTGTTTCCCTCAAGTCACAATGGGGCTATTCAAATTTCTAGAGTATAAGCATGACAAATATCCTCTTATTGGAAAAGATTACAGGAATGCCCAACTCAAGTAGAAACTCACTAAATCTGAAATATTTTTGAGCTGGTTCAAACATCAACAAAATGTTAGAGATTGTGAACTTCATGAAAAATTTACTTCACTCAGAATATAAATGTGAATATATAACTTTATAATGACATTTCAGAATCATATCTTAAGATTATACATAACTTTAGGTTAGTATTTTTTTCACATGACTCACAGGGCAAATCTAAGCCCTGATGTTTTAGCAGTTATTAGATGTCCACAGGTCACTGGGTACATTAATACATTAATAAATTATCCTTCAAAATGAATGTCAGCATGCCATATATCAACAGAATAGATGAAGGATGAAACTATTATTAGAGAAATGACTATGACTAACTTTATTGTTTGAATATGATAATAAATATAAAACATAAAATATACAATGATAAATATTAGGGAATAATTCTGCAAATTTTTCCGCTAGAGAAAAGTATATAGTAGAAAATAACAATCGAGTAAACTTTATTCTTTTATTATTTTAATTTTCTTTTTTATTTGATCATTTAAAATAGTTTTATATTGTATCAGAAATTCATACATCTCAATTATGCCATGAGTACTTTCTAATTGTTCTAACCTTTTCATCATTGCTGAAACAACCACTATGACTCTTATCTCAGTAGTGGTTCCAAGAGCATCTCTCTTTAGTAATAAAAATGCTTACTTCAAACGTTAGCAGTTAAAGGACACTGAAAAATTAACTATCAAGTTCAGTGAAAGAAGACCATCCTTCATAATATTTCCAAATCACTATTTAAGGAAAGAAATGTCATGAGCAGCCAAATCACATAACCTAGTGGCCTAGACAATTATCCTAAGAACAATCAGATTTTCATTTTGAAATAATTAACATTTTAGCAAGAGTGGTTTCTCTGTAGCTAATCATTTTACCATAACTCAGATTCTTAAAAAATGATACATTAACTACATAGTGATTTATGAGATTTAGATATTTTCACCCACAAAGATTGTTAATTAAAAATAAAATATTTATCTTCACTGTCCTACTATATAAAATATTTTTAATATATTTGCTAAGCCAGGAATAATCTATTCCAATATTTATAGAGCCATTTTAGGCTTTCAATTTCTTTATAAGCAAAATGATGTGTCAAATTAAGAGCACAGAACTTGGATAATTATCGAATCTGAGCCTCAGTTTCCTTATCTGCAAAATGGGGATGATAACAAGTATTTCACAGACACTATTGAGATAATGAAGGTAAGGAATAACATTGGTGCCTGACAGAATATGTTTAAGATATTAACATGAATCATCAAACATTATATTGCTTTTGATACTGCACCATTTTACATTTCAGGTCTTTTAGCTATTCCTTTAGATACTTAAGAATTCTCATGCCTCCTCCCTCCCCTCCAAAAATATAATAGGGATACAGACACTAACGTTCATTTATAAATATATTCAAATACCTGCTTTGTACCAAATACCTGCAGTGCTAATTGTCAACACATACACAGTCCTTGCCTCTATGGCTCTTACAACTTTAAGTGATAATTGTTTTGTTAGTGCTAAGTGATTTTCACATTCTCTCTAAACCAAACCAAGAGAACCTAATCAAGCCAAGCCAAACTAAGAAAATCAAAGTAAAGCAAAAGAAATGAACAAAAAGCCTTGTCAGGATGGATACTAGGTATTAGTATGGTTCTGTTTATGAAGGAGTTTCACCTATAAGAAAATTATCTGAACATGACTTGGAAAAGATCTGCTATCCCTTATAGGAAGTTAATGTGTATCTTCTAGGAGAAAAGTATGATGTTATAAATGTATTTATTAATATTAGAGTAAAAACTTTTAAAGCTTTCACAGATGTTACATATTCTGACTCCATCTATTTCAGTCATATTGTTATATGTTATATGTTATATGATGAATAATATTACAGATCCTGTAGTGATTCTTCAATTTATAAATATATATGTATATATACATATATACACATATATAAAGTTATATATATATAAAGTTATATATTTATAACTTTATATACATAAAGTTATAAATATATAACTTTCAGCACTTAGCACTATTTTGAAATTTAGGAGTCAATAAGATACTAGCTATCTAGCACCTTTTCTCAAGGTTTCAAAAAAATTACTCCACATAGGTCTTGAACAAAAATCATATTTTTTAAGCAGTGAAAAAAATCACCTCATTTCTATATAAATTGTTTCACTTTGCAAATGGACATTGCTATTAAGCAAAATATTATTTCTTTTTACAGTGAGAGACTGACTGTTCTTGATAGAATTTTACTGTCCATGACAGATATACATACAAACTATTTCTTCAATAAATACAAAAAATTACATTTTTATTGCTTTTTTGTCATTGTTGTTATTACCATAATCATTGTATGAACCAGTTGGCAGCATTAACAGACTAGAACAAATGAAAGAGGATAAAATTTCACAAAAGTGAATAAACACAATGACAAATGTCTTCCTTTTTTATTCTGAGTATAAAAGTTTCGCTTAGTATTGTTGCCTGCTTTTTAGAAATTTGATGATAACAAATAAATTATCTATACCTTTTTTGATATAATTTTTTTTGCCCTTTCAGATTACTTATTTTACTCCAAATAAAGCAGAGCAAACTTTTTTTTTAATGTATTGGAGATTAATAGAAATATCTCACACTTACAAACTATAAAGATATTTTCATTCATACCTCAGTGATAAATTTTATGATAAAAAATGTTTAATCTAAATATTAATTCAATCTCTGATTTAAGCATTTTGATCACTTTAGGACAGTGAGGTCCAGCTTCTGCATGTTTTGACTCTCATGTATACTTCTTACACTCAGGTATGTACATAAGGTTAACTGAGAAGCTCTTTGTTTTTATAGCTGGTGCACTGTTCTTAGTATAAAATGGGTATTTGTTAAATTTGGGCAAGACTAGATTAAACATTCTATCTGATATGAGCTTGTCAGCTGGGCTATCATGAGAAAGACATTGACAAGAGGAACTTAGTGGAGCTCTAATCACAGCCACTGCTTGCTATGATTCCAAGGCAACACCACCTGATCATGTGAGACTAACTGCAAGGATGGCCTGACATTCATCAACACTATTTGGTTCCTTTTGAGGACTTTCCCAACCCCTTCTACAGTCCAAGAACAGAAACCAACTTGATAGACAAAGTTATCACTGCCATATACCTAAGAATAAAGCTACACACATATGATGCTCTATCATAGAGGACAGAAAGTAGCCTTTGTCAGAGCAAATATCTGGCATTATTGGCTTGAGCAAATCTGCCACATTTTTACCATATGATCCACAGAAGTACTGGAAGATAGAGCAAGGGCTCCCCGTAGCTAAAGTGTAGGATTATACAGGCAAAAGCATGCAAAGATTATAGAAGGAAATGGGAATTCTGCAATATTCCTCTAGGAGCACATTCGAAATGCTCTACACTAGGGCCAGGCAGTCTTTGCTAGCCTAGAGAGTAGATTCTATGTTGTCATTGGCAAAAAATGGGCACTTAAAGTCTTTGAGGTGTTGGCTCAGGGTCCAAAGACATCCTGAGGAAATATTCTATGAATATAATATTCTGTAATATTGGCGGGATATGAAGTCTCTTAGATGATGCAATACAGGAAAAAGGATGCTCTATGGAAACTGTTTCCTTTAGTGCTGCTCTCAAGTTCTGGTGTGGTTCTTGCCTAATCATGCTTTAGGAAGACTCAGGCAACAGGGCCCACTGTGATACTGATGGAGTTAAAGGAGCTAGTGCCAGTGGAAAGTTTTATACTTTTTATGTGGCATAGTGGCCCAGCTATTCCCACTAGCTTATGAATATCACACTCAGTGATCCCTGCCATCTTCTGTCCTCCCTTCTCTCTTCTCTGTCCCTGCCTAATTCATTTTTACTTCTAACATTTTAGACATCATTTTAAATAGAGCTGTCTGTACAGAAATGAAAAGGAAGCCCTTTTTCTAGGTCACCACATTCCAGATTGGAGACCAGTTGTGCAATAAACTGAGCTATTACATAAAAATGAATAATAAAAACTTGTTATCTACAGTACATATTATTTGATCAAGTTTCCTAAGGTCATTACCTTGGTTGAGTTTAAAATATGATGACCAGAATCGAAATGAAGGCATAGCTTTTTCTTTTTTTTTAACCACAAATACTCTGTGGCATAAATTGTCTAAGAATTCAGTTGATAAAGATGAGACCTAAGAGGATCTAATTCAACATGTTAAACTTAACCTGAAATAAAATCAAACACAGGTGGAAAGCCCTTATGAAGCTTAATAATACATCTGCTGAGGCTGCAGGTGGTGAATACTTTGCCTGGATAATGTGAAATTAGTATAATAGATCCTAAATGTCTACCAAAGGTTAGACATGAGCATTTTCTTCCGTGCTTTTAGATGTCTATTGCCATCCCAATTTTGATACTTTGGTTTAAAAATCCACATAGGTTGTATTTTCAGCTCTAAACTTTTATTTCTGGTAGAGAATCAGAGTATTTAAGGTTAGAAAGAATCTTTACTTTTCTGTAACTCCTATCCTTCATAAGTGAGAAGAAACTCTTATCTCTAAGAAAATGATAGGCCAAACTATATAGGTCTTGGTTGATTAAACACAACACCTTGAATATCACTCAGAGGTAAAACAGGCCTTGCAGAGCACACGTGCAATATTAGGTTCACATTCGTAAAGTAAGTGGGTCACTGAATTCTGCACAACACAAAACCTCCCCATGGTCTTCAAGGACAACTTCAAATGTAAAGTATTGTGAGACTTTAGTAAGAAGGACAATTACTGGCTAACTTCAAACATTAAATACTGTGAGCAGTGTCACAGACTCATTCTCCACAAGTTAAATTTGATCTCAATAAATTTGAAGAACATAGAGAATGCAGATCTTTGCTTAGGTATTATGTGTTTCACTTTTCTTTGTGTCTAATAACACATATTCTATTTGAATATAATTTGATATTAGATGCTATGGTTCTTTTGTAAGAACTTTTAAATATTTTGGAGAGTCAAGATTATTCACATTTAAATGAGATAGTGTAAGAAAGATACAGATGGGCAAACACACAAATCTTACAGATGAAAGAACATTTTAAGCTTTACATTTTATATATTTGAATTGATTTAGCTTTTGAATAAAAAAAAGCTTTATAGTAAGCTATACATATTACCAACCATCCTAAAATTAAGGTGTAGTGTAACTTCCAAAAAAGTTACCCACCTCTTTGACATTAAAATAATGTGTAACCGTAGTTAAATTAAATAGACTTTATATAATTTGTGCATTAAATATATATTTCTGAAAATTTGTCTTTATACTTTTTATAGTTATTCATTTTTGAATGAATAACCAAAGATTCCGCAAGCAATGTCTCACTTTCCTGAAAAAGATAAGCTTGATTTTTAGAAGCTGGCTTAGCTCATTATACGGTAGTACTGAGTGTGAAACTATCAAGGTTTCATTCCTTTTTCCAACTCAAACAGCTGCTACCATCTCCGAAGAAGCAGGTGTTGATACGTGCACAATATTAGCACTAAAAAGAACAGACCGTTTGGTGATGACTTTTCTCACTGGAATATTATATCAAAATACTTTTAAATTCCCCAAAGTGCCCAGGTGGGAAGGCAAATTAAACTTTAAAAAGTCTAAAAATATCTCAATAGTTTCATTAGTTCTCCTTTTCCTTATAAATCCAATAAGCAATTCTAAGCATTACAACTTTAAAAAAATTACAATGATATTTTATTGTTTATATCAATCTATATAAAATATTTTTAAATAGGAAAGACTATTTCAATAGTAGAAATGCCCAAGAAGCAGCAGATGTAAGTCAAATAGTCCAAGCATTAAAATCTAAATTTGAAATTTTAAAATAAACCCAATTTCCAATAATATATACATTGATTTTATCATGACACTATCATGACCCTGAAAATGTTAACAAAGGAGATTTAACTTGTGTTGTCTTTCTGGGAAGGTCATTAGAAAGTCTTTAATATAAATGGAGCTTTTTCAGAATGTTAAAATGTGTCATTTTATGTAACAATGCATTCCGTTTGAAGCTGGAATTTAGGACTATATGTAGAAGAATGACAAATAAAGAAAGATGTACAAACAGGTTCTGCCTCCTAAGTCTATGACTTGGATTTTATTTCTGTTGTCAGTCCTCTGGTCCTTAGGGAAAAACAAACAAACAAAACATGTAATTGAAACTATTATTTAAGTAACTCCATAGCAAGAACCTATCCGTGTTTCATGGCAGATTGAATTCTGTGAAAGAATCAGAGACTGCTGTGTTTAGTAACGCCAACCAGGTGAATACTTTTATTACATGTTTACTGAGTTATAAATTGTTACTTTAGCAGTTGTTTCAGGAACTCCAAAGTTTGGAGGGAAAGAATTACTGGCAAAGGGACCTGCAGCCCTGAAAGCGCCTTTCTAATATTCTGGGGCAGATTTTGAAAACGATTGTCTTAGAGACCACAAGGATCCATGGTTTGCAAAGAGGCCATTCCTGGGACCACAAAGATGATACTAGGTGGTGGCCCTTAGATTGATATGGGGAAGAACCTCTCTAATATCCTTTGTGGAAGTCTGAGTCTGGATTCTTAGGTACATGATGGCTTGGTGTATCTCTAGGGTTAGTAGTAAACTGGTCCATATCCCCTAGATTAGTGGATCTCAACAAATGCCTCCAGGGGGTATTTGGCAATATCTGGAGACATTTTTCATTTTCACGACTTGGAAGGATACTACTGGCATCTAAGCCAGGGATGCTACTAAATGTCCTATAATGCACAGGGCAAGCCACATAGTAAAAGGATAGCCAGTCCAAAATGTCAATATTACAGCTGTGTGAGACCTAGCCGTAGATGCAGGCCAGTCATTATGCCACTCTGTGTTTTGTACTTTCCCTTAAATGATGTTCAACTACTGTTAAAAGTTAGAGTTGAATCTTAGTTGTGCTGTCAGAAATTATGGAAAAGGTAATAACCATAACAAGCTTCAGAAAATTTAACTCAGTTAAACTAAACTATGTATTAATTGAGTACACAAGGAAATAATAGAGAAACAAAAGAAAAGCATTGCTTCGCTGTCCTAAGTCTAGAGTGATAAGCAGCAATGAAAACTGCTGTGCCCAGCAAAGCAATGACATCTTGTGTGACAGCAAACACAGCAGTAAAGCCAAGAAAATGGGAGTACAGGGCAGAATAACATGAAAATTTAGTCTTCGAAATACATGAAACAAGCCCTGGAACACTCCATAAATCACCAGGAGATAATTTGAAGCATTAGACCAATGGAACCTTGGATACTAACAATTTAGGCACTAAGGGCTACCATGGTCTCATTGCATGACCTCATACAGACTCCAAAGGCTAGAAGCATTTAAATAATGCTTCATCCAATAACCAATAACCAGAGATAAATCTGTATCTCTAATATAATAAGCAATGCCTGAGCCCTAAGAATACAGCAATTTAAAAACAGAAAAGTTCCTACTTTACTGAAAGTAACATTAAAAAGCAATTGCAATAATGTACAGTCAAGTACATTATAAATAATTAGTATATAATTAGTAAAAGTTTCACATTTTTTGAGAGAGATAGTTTTCTAATAAGATAGAAATGCAATGTCTTAGACAAGTTTCCAGAAATGTTACAGATTGTTGATGTTTAGAAAATATAGATTTATATAATCTCTCATTTATTTTGCATTCATGAAACAGAACCACATAATAAAATCTTATAAACACCACTTTTTTCTTGGGAACAGTACTAGAACAATATTATGAGATTCATCAAAAATATTGCAATGTACTTATTCATCAGTATTTTATCATGGTATCATCCTGAATTTAAGCATGCTGTTCAGTTTTCTGGATATTTCTTTTATAATAAATATATGAGGATGACTACACATATTGAGCAATTGTTACACTGTCACTTAATCCTTGTTACAGAAGCTATTATTCCTGCTTTACACATAAGGAAGCAACATATATAACTTACCTAAGGGCATCTTTTTCAGAAATTTTTGAGGCATGGATTCTACCCTAGCCTCCAGTTTATTCTGCTAACCTGTGACATGAAGTTAAGCATTAGCAATAAAGCCATTGAAGAATAACTATATGCTTTAAAAGCATTCTTGTTATTATTTTATGCTCATTTTTCTTTTACTTGCTTTCTTTCTACCATATCCTACACCATAAACACACAAATATGATTTAGAAAGAATTAGCTACTAAAAATAGTCAAGCTAGAAGTTTGAAGACCATGCAAATCAAATGGAGACTTGAGGATGTCATTTTAGAACAATTTAGTTTCTAAGCTAGGCTCGGAGCAGTTAGACCACCTTATCTGATTTATAAATTATCTGAAGGTGCTGCTTTATAAAAGCCAGCTCAAAACTTCTAAACATGAATTTTTGTCCTTCTCTTCAACAATGTCAAGGTAAATAATACACTATACCTCCTGGGCCAAATTTGTACCTTTTTTTTTTTTTTTTCCAATTCTTAACATAAGAAAGGAGAAATATAGTGTGTTATTTGGTTATATAACCATGGGTCATATTTTCCACTAGGAAATAAAAAATAAACAATTACAAAAACAAAACAACAGCACCACAGTTCCTTGTAAGTACAGGTTTATGCTTGACATTTAGAGATATCATAGGAGTAGATAATCCCAGGACACAAAGAGTATGCAGTAATTCTAATTTATATAAATCTTCAGGCAAACATTATTTTTAAAAATTTTAAATAAAGATAAAACCATTTAAAATCAGAAACCAAAGGGATAGTTGTGAAGGTAAGTTTCCTTCAGGCTCAGCAAGTGCACAGGCCAGGGAAATGTATCCCTTGAGTCTTCCACTGAGTTTATGATTTCTTTAAAGCTACAGCTTACTTTGTGTCAAGCTGCTGCCCTGAGATACTAAACGACCATGTAAAGGAACTAGTGCATTTCCGTAAGAATATAGCCTATGCTCAGAATGCAACCCACTGACTTGATAACTTTTATTTTTAAGTATGTGACAGAGGCAGGAAGATTCTTGAGTGGTCTAAGGCCAGATACTGCTACCTGTTTATCATCCCTACTCATTGTCTCCACCTGCTGTCTTTACTCTTCAGATCGACTTATTTCAAGTGCTGTCTCCCAAGCATCTGAAATCAACTCTGACAGTTTTCCAATATTACACTTTGTACTCTGTGTCCCTGCTTCAAATGACATCCAATCCTTTTCCGGCTTTCAAATGTCTATCATTTTACTCATACAAATACTTTAAGGTCCAACTGAAAATCTCATGAAATTTGTGCTATTTAAATATTTTCTTTGCTTTTAGAATTTATATCTTTTCTATAGAGTACCTGATGCTTGTCATCTTCTACCATCAGTGTCTTGAATATTTATATTTACAGCTCCCTATTTCTGTTTTGCTACCTCTTTTTATTTTATTTTATTTTATTTTATTTTATTTTATTTTATTTTATTTTATTTTTACTGTTTTAACTACTATAGACAGAAAATGGAGATGGGGAACCAAAGGAAGTACATCTAACTGGGATTTTTAAACTAATGCAGTGGTTAAACTAATAATGGATATATCATTGAAAATTCTGATAGAGAAGAGAAAGGTTTTAAAATGCTATCTGCTTATGCTAAGAATTACTATGAATAACTTCTTAAAAGTAAATCAAATTTTTTTTTGTGTTCTTACAAATATCCTTTAAAATCAGACTCTTAATAATTTATTTTAAGTTCACTAACATGACCATTTCTTCATTTATAGGATTGTTGGAGCAGAAGGTACGAGCTTTGACATAGTTTGTAATATTAGATTTATCATCATTTGGTATTATAGTAAATAATTATAATTTATGAGAACCATATCTTCTGGCAAATTGCCATCAACAAACAAAAATACTGACAAGGGGAAGAGCAAAACATCAACAGTTGTCTCCAACTATTATATAGAACATAAGATTAGAAATTTTAATTAGGAAAGTCACTCATGTTGAGAAAATAGTTTTTTGGTGAGACATATTTTAATATACAGAAGATATATTGTTTAGTTAGAGGCAAAGAGTGGGTCAAAACACCATATTAAATAAATATGTTAATACTAATTAACAAAATAAGAGTTCATAAACACAAGCAAGGAAGTGAGGATACACACAGATTGCCATCAGCGGTTTAGAACCAAAGATTCTGCTGGATCTATGATACCACGTTTCCGAGGTTGTTTATTCAATACCCAGGGAATTCTGGAGAGGATGAAGCATTTAAAATTTCCTTTCGGTGTTCTCTATCTTTAGCTGCATCAGGACAAGAAGCATTTTCTACTGTTTTCTTTCATCACTATATACTTCTCTGGTCAATTCTCTTTTCTTCTACCAATTTCATGCTCTTTAAGCAATTGACTTTTCTTTACTAAGTCTAACTTCCTGAAAGCTTGAAATAGATTTTGCAGCAAGGCATGACATTCATCCTCAGTACCTAAATATCTATAAAACTACAATAGCACTGTGGTTGTTAAATAAAATATCTTCCGGATTTGGATTGTATCTTCCCCACCATTCTCAAAATTTAGGTGCTGCTATTTTAACAACTAGTTTAGCAAGAAAGAAAGGAGAACTATGGATAATTTCTAAATGTAAGTCTCCCCTTTCAACTGTCACATTGGTTTTTGATTAGGTATGAGTGAATAAGTGATATTTTTGTTTGGTTAACTTCTTATTAAGGACTTTTTTTTTTTTTAACCCAGTGTAAAGAATTCAACTTGTAATATCCTAGACAAAAAAAAAAAAAAAAAAAAGTATGTAATTATAAAGGGTAATGGTATAGGTTGAGTTCACTAAGGGGCACTTATTTCTTTATTTTCTCTCCTTTTCTCTGTGTGCCTTGTTCTCTTAATCAAGAAATCTCAAAATAGAGATTTCTCCTCACATTGAGAGCCAAGTAAGCTTTGGGCTCACATCTTTAGTTTTATCACTAAAAAGGAAAGTAACTTCTACTGCCACATGTCAGCTTAAAAAGATGAAACAATTACAACAAACGAACAAGATAAGAATTAAATAATTTGGTTCCTATGACTGTCTCCTGAATTAATCTTTCTGGCCAGAAATGGTTAAGTGCTACCACTGACTTAGGACAACGAGCTGAAAAAGTTAATGCCTTGGTCAATTCCTAGGGATAGAGAGAGGAGACAATATTGCTAGCTTGAGGTGGAAAACAATTACTTGAAACAAGATGTTATTTGAAGAATAAGAAATGAATTCTATCTGGCTAAGCTACAATGCTTCATCATGTTACCTGTATCACAAATAAAGCCTCTTTCTTGTCTTTTCTTTTTTTAAAAAAATTAAATTTAGTGCAGTGACGTTAGTTAATAAAATTATATAGATTTCAAGTGTACTTTATGATTTCCTTAGGCTTCACTCTTTACAATAGAAAGGATGATTAAAATCTCAAAGAATGAAGATTTTTTTTAAAAAATGACTCAGTTATTTATAATGTAGAGAAGTTAAAGGAAAATAAAAAAACAGGAAGCATAGTTTAAAAATTATTGAATTATGAGTAAATAAGCAATTAATAACTACTGTTATATATTACTGTATTTTCTAAGTAATCCAAATAAAAATAATTATTAAAAGCAACATATATAATGACATACAATATGTGAGAATTAGTCTAAGTTAAATGATTAAATTAATATATCTAAAGAAAAAGGGGAAAAGTTCAATGATATTTTTTCTCTCCAGTGCATCTTCTTATCTCTGTAAAACTTCCCTCTAATTTGTTGCACATTCTCAACAAAAACCTTTATTTTGCCAAAGACATAGTTTATTTTAATTGAGCTTTATAAAATGAAATTTAAATAAAGCTTGAGAGTTTTGCTTAATATCTTTTGATGAAATTTTAAGGATAATATGTTTTTGTCACTTTTGAATCAATTGCTTTCCTTCAAACTAATGTGACTTTACATTTATCAGTTTATATAAATTCATCTCTAATGTATTAATTATTCCAAATTTATAAATGAGGACTTAAATAAATTTGCAGAAATTTCTATACAAGAAATAGAAGGTGTTAACATGAAACCTTGAAGAAAACTGGTGAAATGAAAGAAAAGTCAGTATCTTCTTTTCTTTCTTCCCTTCCTCTATTCCTCTTCTCTCTGTCTAAACATACACATAACTATACCTACACAAGCAATTTTTAAGAGAGGAAAATTAAGATATTTTCTTTTAAAGGGGAATCTGAACAGTGGGGCTGCCCAAAAAGTTAGCACTGATATAAGTAGAATTATAGAGATTTTCTTTTTAAGTCAAAGGAGGAAAGCACTCTGCTCTCCGTGGTAGTGGCTATAAAGGTGACCTCAGTCTATAGGAACTGTGATGTAGGAAAATAACTATAAATTTGGTGAAAGCTTGGACACTTTATCAAATGCATTGTAGCTGAAATAATTAGGGTAGCACTGAAAATAATGGGAGCTGAAAAAGAGGAAAAGATGACATGACATTGGTTTAGAAAAAAATATCTATTATAAGAAAAATATACTAAACTTATTCCCTACAATAAAAAAATCAAGATAATTAGTAAGAAATTGCAACAAATCATATATTCATACATATTCAACACCTATTATAAAGAAAACATTAAGCGTAATTGAACAAAATTCTTATGTCTATATTAACAAGTGTTCAATGCAAATCGACCTTTAAAAATCATATTCATATTTTTGAATAACCTTTAGATAATTTTTTCTCCTGAAAATCAGCAAGGTGCAACTTTCAGGACATTCTATAAAATATTGCCCTAGTGGACCTTAAAAGGACTTTGAATCTCCTCCATAAACAACTTTTACTTTATATATTAATAATGGATAAACTGCTATATGGCATTTTAATTTTGATTTTTAAGCTAATTATCTATCCTAAGAGTTCGTCTCAAGCCTGGTCTTAGGGTCTAATCTTATAATTTAGGAATTAAGTAATTGTCTCTACTGAATTCTTCTTTATCATTTTTAATATTTTTCTGCTTTTGACCTTTTATAAGATTCAACAGGTTAATGAAGTATAAACTCTCTAATGCTTATTCTTATGCAAATAATACTTTTGTTTCTGCAAGGGTTTTTAAATGATTCAGAATTTATGCCAGACTCTCCATTACGTGGTTCTATACTAATGAGGTTTCCTCCTGACCCACTGTTTTAACATAGAATTATGTCTGACACTTCTTAATCCTTGAGAATCTTTTCCAAATTTAGTGAACTTTAACAAATGTCAGCTAAAGGTTCACTGACAAATTAGAGGTGAGTAGAAAAACAAATGAAAGACTCAACACACAAATGTTCAGAAGAAGTGTAAGAGACTACCACATTAAAAAACAATAAAGGTGTGGGACCATTAATACTTATTTTAGGAGTTTATAGTTAATCAGATAATTCAAATCTACATTTTCTTTTACTCTATATAAAATAAATTATTTTATTTAGACACACACAAAATTCCTTTGTCTGTACCTCTTTTAAAACCTCTGTTGTGGTATTGTAAGTATATGTCCTGATGGGTTATGAGCCCTCCAGAGTTTAGAAATCTTTCTCCTGCCTTAGGTAATTTTGTGCTCCTCCAAAGTACTCAGAGTCTCACACATCCTAGGCACTCAAAATTTCTTTGAATTAAGAACTGAATATTTCATATACATCTTTGTAACTTTTAAATAGATAAAACTCTATATTCCAGTCCTTAAATATTACCTTTTCAAGAACTTTCTTGGCCATCCTATTTGAAATTCCAACTCATTTTTATTTTTTATTTCCTGATTTATTTTATAAAACTTATCACCATATAACACACTGTTTTATTTATTCATTTATATAATATTATCTGTCTCCTTAGCTAAAATGTAAGCTCCATGAGGACAGGGAATTGAACCGTTGTGATCTCTACAGCAATACCAGTGTTTAGCCAATGGTAAGTGTTCAAAATGAAATGTAGAATGAGCCAATAAATGCAAATTTTATCATTCTTGGAATTCAGAAAGTTTTGGAGTTGCTATACCAGGAAAATCATCTTTTATATATGATTTCTTGCAGCCTTATGTTCATTTCCATTGAACGAGGAAAAAAGCCATTTGTTTATAATTTTACACTTAAATACTCAAATTAGAAAATTTGATAATTTTACTGTTTGCTGTAGCTGTAGGTATGGGAGTCTAATATTTCTTCTGTTGTCCTTGTTTATGTATCAGTTGTTGTGAGATACACAATTTTTTTTCAGCTCTATTTAGCTGTTATACAGGAGCCCTTTGGATGTGGTTGTGAGGTGGTGCACTGGGAAAGGAAGCACTCAATATACCTATGATTAGGTCTCAGTCTTTTAATGAGCCTGTGCCCCTGGGCTGGGCCCTTAAAGAGTGCTTCTCATTTCTCTGCTACCCCTTACCCTCCCCCCCCCCACACTCTCAGATGAGACAAGAAGGCTACAGGGGACTGGAGGTGAGTATTTCCATTACACTAGGTCTGTTAGGCTCTGGTAAAATCCTCACCCAGTTAGGTTCTGGTAAAATTGTTTCCATGAGGAAAGGCCTTGTTAAGTGCTCTGGGTGTATTTCAAAATGGTTACTTTTCTCCTTCCCCTGCCAGAGCATAAAGAGATTTTTTTCTTGAAGCTAATTTTATGTGGAATAAAAACTAAAAGAATAAGTGTCTTTAATAGCTGTCTTTAATAAGAGCAGCCTCTAGTAGTTGTTATAAATATTACTTCACTTACAAAAATTTCAGTATAAAGGTATTAAACCGTTATATCTCTCTAAATCTGGGTGTACAGACAGAGCATCAAAAATCTACAGTGGTTCATGAGTATAAAGACACAAAAGTATCCTTTGTCCTTTCTGGCATCTGTTGGGGATTATTCTATCAAAAAACATTGAGTAAGGTCAAGTTCAAAAGTGCTGACAAGTAAAAATAGCATTGGTAGCTAAAATGTTTGACTATAAGAAACATAGGCTGAGACTCTAGGGTCTTCTAAGGTTTAATGAAGTTAATGTTTGTTGCCACTTCTTTATCTGCTATTATTTTAAATGATTTCTCTCCAAGAATTGTATTTATTTTTTTGTGTGTGTGGGGGGACTACTTATATAAAGGATAAAATAAGTTATTTATAAAAACATCAACACTTGAATGTTGCCAAACTTTTATTTAAAATCAACTTCTGCACACTTAATGAAAAGAAGAAACAAAATATTTCCAAGAACTGTTATAGGGATATTAATATTTTTTGTGAAGTTTTATGGGAAAATATAAAAATATATGAGAAATGTGTATTAATGTGAATCCAGTATTTCTTATAGATAAACTTTTGTAATGTCAATGAACTCGTCTAAAAAGACACTGGCCACATTTTAAATTAAGTTGTCTTAGGAAACTGAAGGGAAAAGCTGATGGATTGAAACGAAGTGTTTAGGTATTAAATGACCATCAGCAGTGAGTGGCAAAGAAGAGCAGTCACTGGGATAATAGAATGTCAATGATTTACTCTTTTGTTGCTTTACCGAACTAATATGATTCTTTTTTTTTTTCAGTAAAATAATTCTAAACAGAATTTCTTCCACATAAATCTAATTTGTGAAGGTATATGAAATAACTATATTAGTTCTTTTTAATGTTTTTGTCATTGTAAACAAATAGTATCATTGCATCTACTTCCATTTGCCAAAATTTACTCTTTTTTTGTAAGGAAATAAGATATGGCACTATTATACCAACATGAAACTTCTAGAGACACTTTAAACAACTTTGTAGCCAAAGTATATATAACTATAATTTCATATCCAAACATAAATACTATTAATCATAACGAGGATACAATCACCTTCTCCAAAATAAAAGCATTGGCATCAAATACAGTCTGCTCAAATAGGCTTCTACTCTGTGCATTGGACTTGTAAATCAGTTTTTCTTCATAAAAATTACAATGAAAATAAATTTATCATTATGAAACCTGAATTTCAGAAATGATATTATATTCTTTCCTTCTCATCCTAAACATATTGTATTAGTTTTCTATTGCTACTGTGAAAATTAAAAAAAAAAAAAACAACTCAGTGGTTTAACACAACACAAACTTATATTCAGTTATGTAGGTAAGAAATCTGAAATGGGTCCCAGTGGGCTAAAATCAAAGTGACAGCAGAGCTGCATTTCTTCTGGAGGCTCTAAGAGAGAACCTATTTCCTTATCTTTTCTATTACATACAGAAACTCCTAACTCATAGCCCCTTCTTCCATCGTCGAAGCCAGCTGCCTTGTGTCAAATCCTTCCATGTTGCCATCATTCTGTTTCTCTCTTGCACCTTCATCTTCCCTTTGAAGGACCCTTATATTGGGCCCACCTGGATAATCCAGGATAATCTTCCCCATTGCAATATCAATCTTAATTCCATCAGACATTTAAACTCCCTTTTGCCACATAAACTAACATATTAACATATTCTGGGGGTTAAATTTATTTTAATGTAATATACTTTAATGTAGTATTATCAGCCTTCATGGGAATATCATAAACATGTTCCTTAAAATATGATTTTGAAAGGTTAATTAAAAAAATTCTACAATAATTAATTCATATTATTGTCTTCTCCTTCATTTTTTGGGCTGCCTAATTTCTAATGGTTTCAAACGCAGTTCAAATCTTGGCTACAAATCACATTATCTTTTTGGTTGTTATTCCTGTTCTACCAAATAATAAGAGGAGAAAATAATATAGATAATAATGTAACTTTCTGGAGTTTTTTATAATTATTAAAGCCATTTCTCTTTCTCTCATTTAGTTTCACAACAATTTTCTGACACAGGTGCACTAAGCATTATTTTAAAAAAAAAACTTTCAATTTTATTTATGTTTTTACATTTACCAGTATAAAGTTGTAAAATTTCTTATCCTGATTTTCAACATAGATTTCATTTTTTTTAGAGCAGTTTTAAGATCACAAGAAAATTAGCTGACAGTATGAAGATGCCCTATATATTCCCTGCCACTTCTACATTTTACATCCCCACTCTGAAAATCTTGCACCAAAGCAGTACATTTGTTATAATTAATGAGCCTATATTGGCCCAGCATTATCACCCAAAGTCCGTAGTTCACATGACAATTCTCTCTTGGTGTTGCACATCCAATGAATTTTGACAAATGTATAATGACATATATCCACCATTACGGTATCATTCATAATAGTTTCACTGCTCTAAATATTCTTTGTTCTCTTTCTAGTCAATCTTCTGTCCATCCTTACCCCTGGCAACCACTGACCTTTTTACTATTTCTAAAGTTTTGCTCCTCCGGGCAATTTTAAAATCTTATATTAGAGATGAATTAACTGAGACCTGAGGAGGTTCACTGCCATTCCACAAACCACCTAGCCAGTCTAGTGTCTTGAATTAAATTAGAAGAAAAATCTTTTGAACCTGCTAAGTTAAGTGCAATTATTTTAAACCATTATTCTTTCCAAATGATGTTATAAGTCCATAACCTAATGCAGATGGATCAAAAGGCCTGGAAGTTATTTTATGTAAAACTTAAAAAAATAGAAAAGAAAACCTTTATACATCTTTAAACCTTTTATTGCATTACCATGATGCAGGGGAGGCAGTCTAGGATATTGGGGGGAAAGTACAGGATAAGAAAGCAAGAATTAAGTCAGCTTTGGCAAGTTGTTTTAACTTTCTGAGAATTTATCTACAATGTATGTGTAGTATTTTCAATCACTAAGAACTGTGTGGACTAGGTCCAGTTTGGTGTATTTAAATCACGTTTTAAATTATAAAGTTATTTAAAATATAATGAATCATTGTAATCACTAGATGTGCTTAGCCAATTATCCATCAATAAAAGATGACAGTGTATGAGTTGATTTAGGCAATGATCAAAAATTGATCAGAGACTAGTCATTATCCAAAAATAACCCACAGAAAAGAGAAGTTACCACTGGTCTCCTAATTCTAATGGATGCTTTGCCCATCTTGTCCTTTCCTCTGTTTGTGTTAGTGACTAGTGTTATCAGGCTTTCAGATATGGTTACCCAAAGTCACCTGTTGGGAGCCATTCTTGCTGAATGCCCTACAGACAGGGTTAAAGTTGCCTGCAAGCTAGAAGTTTGCAGAGCATGTGGGCTTGTTACTGAAGGAGGAAGTTTGGCTTAATGGATAGTTTGTTGCAGAAGGAAGAAATTTGGCTTAATGGAAAACAGGTGAGAGAACTTATGTAAATGTCAGCAATTGTTTGCAGATGTGTGGGTGTTGCTTCTCATGCATATCCTAAGGTATAAATATGCTGTGCTTAATAAACTCGGGCGCAGTATTCACTGTTAGCCTTCTCGATTCTCTCTGTCTGTCTGTCTGTCTCTATCTTCTCTCTCTCTCTTTTTTTCTCAATCCTCACTCCCCCTTTCGGGAACTGTTCAATCTTAGCCGGCTGGCTCCGGCAGTCACCTAAACAGCAAAATGTTTACTTTTACTCTTTGTAAATGTCTAAAATTGCTACCTAAGTGATAGCATCATGATCGGTTGGAGTTCTTGGGAAATAGTCCCATTACCCAAAGTGCTGAGATAAAATTCATCAGAGAATAAAACTAGGATTTTGTTACAAGTAAGTGTTTAAATTAAGGTTAAATGTAGTTATGTGAATTCAAGTGTTGACATTCTCTATCTATAAGAACAATTATCGAGTACACTTTTTAGAAATACTACAGAACCAAGGTTTTAAAATTTGGGACTATAGTTGTTTTCCTACAAATTGACTTTTTATCTTTATTAATTGAAAGATTTCATATATTCACATCTTAAAGCCTTTCACTGAGGCATGGGCACTGTGAATACAACTATTATATGTCATTGTGTGGTTTAAATGTACCTCAATAACTCTTAAGTATATAACAGCAGGGAAATGAAGATTTATGAATACCGTAAGACACAATGTGGGCCTTAGAAGACAATTAAAAATCAGAAGAGCGCAAGGTGGTTGGATCTTGAGATTATCATGCTAAGCAAAATAAGTCAGACAGAAAAAGTTGAGAACCATATGATTTCACTTATTATGTGAAATATAAAACTAAAAGCAACAAATGAACAAGACAAATAAACAAAAACTCATAGACACAGGCAATATCTTACTGGTTACTAGAGGGAAAAGAAGAAGGTGCAGCAAGGTAAGGGTAAAGGGGATCAAATATGTGGTGGTGAAAGGTAAATTAACTTTGAGTGGTGAACACATAATGCAACATATATGATGTATTATTGAAGTGTACATTTGAAAACTATATAATTTTATTAACCAATGTCACACCAATAAATTTAATTTAAAAAATCAGGAGAGAAATAAATCTTTTTAGATTTTCTAAGAAAGTTACATATATTGCACTAGTACTGAAAAATATGTTAAATGTTTAAATATTTTTTCTTAGAAATTGGAAAATCAGTATTAAAGATATCCAGAAACCAACAAGCTTTTTCCCTCTATTTTTTTTCCACACAGTTCTAATAGTGGTATGTAGAATTCTATATAGAATTTTTTTCTTTTTTTTTTTAATCTTACAAGATATTACACACATTTCTTTTGAGTATAGAGTTTTTCACAAGCATATTTACAGTGTTCACAACAATTATATGATTTAAATATTCATGTGGTGGTCAAAGCATTTATAGAGCAGTTACTATGCTTTAAGCACTGTGCCAGGCACTAGGGATAAATACTCCTAATAATTTGCCATCAATGTTCTCAAACTCTACTGAGAAGATGGACACCAGATAATAAAATACAAGGTAATAAATGTGATAATATACCTGTACATACAAGATTGTGAAAAGCCAGAGAAGGAACACATAATTAAGCTTAGCTCCAGAAGAATGTCAAACTCATTGAGCTAATAGTTATTGGATGAGTAGAAGTTAACCAGCCAATATTAGGTGTGAATGCATATTCCCAGGCAAAGGAGACATGGATAAAAGCATTGGCTTAAGAAGAACAGCTAAACATTCTGAAGGAAAAGAATAAACATTTTATGACAGCTAGAACATAAGATAGGAAACAGAGCGGTGATAAATGAGTCTGCAGTTATAAGCAGTGACAATCATTGGAGGTCTACTTGCCTTGACACATATGACAAGGAAGACCACCGTGAGCATTTATGCAGGGAAATGAAATGACCAAACTTACTTATATAGATCATATTAGTAGCTACATAATAAAGCAGGATTTCAGTGAGAAAAGAAAGTTTGGGAATAGTTAAAAGTCAATTTCAAAGTTTTAATGAACATTCTGCATATAAAATGGAATGACTAAGCAATGATTATACCATTATCTTCACAATACTAAAAAATAATATTCAGTGAAGATCTATTGTCTATCAGACACTGATTGAAGTGTTGTAGTTATATAATCTTGGTTAACCTAATAAGCAAGGTACCACTTTTATTTTTTATTTCACAGAAGAAGAAACTGAGGTATGGAGAAAGTGTGGAAATTTACTCACTGTTCATAGTTAGCAAGTGGCAGAGCCAAGATTTAAACCCAGATATATATGATGTGATATGATGAGAAAGAAATTCAATGGAAATGCCTAGTTTCTAGTTAAATTTACTAGAATGTAGTGTCTCCAAATGAGGTTGAGAAGCAATGAGGGAAGCTCATTTTAATCTTTTAATGTATATGACAGTTCAACCATTTTCTACTATTGGATATATATTTCATTTATTTCCAACATATATTAATATAAAGAGTACTACATTGAATATCATTGTGCATACCTAATTCCATGTTTTGAATTATTTTCTCTTTATAGAAATTAGTACATG